>JAJONR010003861.1:0-68161 GCA_029582245.1 Solanum etuberosum
TCTCGGGCATTATCACTGATTAACTTCGTAATGGAAATACAAAATTGATTGTGAATTTCAGCACAAAATTTCTGAAAGATAGAGAATAACTCAGATCTATTTTTCATTAAAAATAACCATGTGCATCGAGAATAGTCATCAATAAAAGTAACAAAATAATGAAAGCCTAAGGAAGAACTGACACAACTTGGACCCCATATATCAAAATGAACAATTTCAAACATAAAGGTAGCCCTATTATTGATGCGCTTTGGGAAAGAGGCATGAGTATGTTTCCCAAGCTGACACGACTCACATTCTAACAAAGATAAACTCGATAAACAGGGGACCATCTTCTGCAATTTCAAGAGACTTGGATGACTCAATTGACTATGGAGCAATTCAGAAGAAACAGCGGAAGTGAAAGCAACATGTGGTGTTGGAATAGATAGCAGGTACAATCCTTGTGACTCATGTCCTTTTCCAATCATTTGTCCCGTACTCCGATCCCGCACAATGACAGAATCATCAAGAAAGGTTACAGCGCATTTCAGTTTTTTTGTTAATTTGCTAATGGAAATAAGATTATACGGACATTCAGGTGCAAAAAGGACTGAGTTTAAAGATATAGTAGGCAGAGGGTGACCTATACCTATCCCTTTTACAATAGTCTTTGATCCATTAGCCAAAGTAACAGTAGAGAAGGTAGAAGGGGTAGTAAGACTAGGGAGAGTATTTTTGTTGCCAGAAATATGGTCAGAAGCACCAGAATCAAGAATCCATTGTCCATGAGATGAAGACTATGCGACATAAGCAAAGAAGTTACCAGGTTGTGCTGTGCAAGCAACCGATGAGGTTGATAATTGTTGCCTTGATGTTTGGTCCTGAAGGTAGTCATTATAGTCTGCTCCAGTTAAAGTGACTGATTGAGATGGTCCATCCTTGACATTAGGTATAGGTAGAACACCATCTCCATTATGAGTCATATTTGCTGTGTGTCGAGGACGATCATTATTGTGTGGAGGCTTAACATGAAGAAGCCGACATTCTTCTCTTATATGCCCTCCCTTATTACAACGAGTACAATGTAAGAGGAGAATTCGGCATTCCTCTCGTATATGTCCTCCCTTATTACAATGAGTGCAATGTTTATTATTCCTCCATTTTCCTTTCCTGTATCCACCTTGGGAATTGTTCGTTTGGACAGCCATGATAGATGCATGCATCATAAGAATTTACCTCTAGTGGTGCAGATGTGATGCGTAGTAATCTTGTAAATACTTCTTCCAAGGTAGGAACAGATGGGCTAAAAAGGATTTGGTCACGAACTGAGGTTAGGTCTGCTCGCAACCCAATCAAAGCCAAGACCATAAAGAACCTGTCTCTTTGTGTCTCCTGCTCATTTAATTTGTCAGTAGAAGGCATAAGAGAATCAAATTTATCCTTTAAGGATTCTACCTGACCCAAATAAGTTGCCATGTCTTGTTGATTCTGTTGTAAATGAACAATATCTGACACAACTTTGAAAATGAGTTGTATATCATTTGTATACAAAGTTTTGGCTTTGTTCCACACTTTGTAACAAGTTTTACAAGACTGAAACAAATTTAACAACTTAGGATCAAGTGAATTCCACAGAAGACTACACAATTGTGCATCTATTTTCACCCAAGCAGGTCTATCAGTTGCTCCAATATTACTACTGTTTTTGAGCAAGTGATCTTCAAATCCTTGACCTATAAACCACAATTCTACAGAGGCTGCCCAGGAGGTGTAATTACCACTACCATCTAACTTTATAGTAGTAATTACCAGTGATGATGTAGAAGAAACAATTGACTTAACAATCTGATTTTGAGTAATCTGATTATCAGTTTGGTTATGAGGCATTTTTCTTTGTCAGAAAGAGAAGTACTGATGAAGTAAAAAAAAAAAAAGTATGCGTCTTCAACAGATATGGAGAATCAAAGAAGTAGACAACCAAATGTAAGAAAGAAAGAAATTAGATTTAGTTTAAATGACCTGGAGAAAGAGAGAAGAAAGAGGGAGGTGAGAATGAAGTGAATCTGATATGGTTGATTTAACAATTATTGATCGATCCCTCCCTTTCTTTTCTTTTCTTTTTTTGTCCAGTTTTTGTTACTGAAGAGAACAATCAGAGAGAGGGCTGGAAAAAAAAAACCTTGTAGCTCTGATACCATGAGAAATTAGAAGAAGAAAAAGAAAAGATATGGGGAATTGAATTGATGGATCACTCCCTCAAGTTGATGGGATTAAATAGTTGTTACAGATAATGTAAATAAGGAAAGAAATTAATAAAATATTACATAATCTCCTAACAACTTAATTAAAGGGATTAGGGAATATTCTTATATCTAGACTATCTAATCATACCTTATTTAAATATTCTCATATCTATACTATCCAAATATACCATAATTAACAGTTAATAGGGTAAATTCGTGATAAATTATCTCTTGGTTTTCTAAACTGGGCAAGTAAAAATGGACATCTATTTTTAGTACAAGTGGATAAGTAAAAGTGAATGCAGTGAGTACTAGCCACTAGGAGGGGAAAGTTGAACTCTGAGAGTTTTAGTTATTATTTGGGAAACAATGTAGAATCACATGTCAACTTTGCTGCTGGATAAGACAAAAGAGGAAAAACTGTATTGAGAGAAATAAAATTGGATCCACTGGACTTTTGCTTTAAAAATGTACTAAAATCTGCTCTTTTAAGGAAATGGACACTATTTTTTTGGGACTTACCATAAAAAGAAAGTAGGACTACACTCTAGGAAAGTATCCGATATCAAAATGATAGACAATCATGTCATGTACCTTTTCTTTCTGGTGACTGCCAATAAGGAGAAGAGTGCCATCAATGTTTATGCTAGTAATAACAACCTGACATGACATAGAGCACAAAGACCTGAATGATACAATACATGCAAAACAAAAAGCACAAAGGCCTGAACGATATTATAGAAAAATGCAATACTACAGCATCTAAATTTATTTTATCTTTTAATGAAAAAATGGGAATAAATATTCCCTATTTTTCCCCTTCATATTAATTCCATTTTCTTAATATAAAGAATGTTTAAACATGAAACTAACAGAGGACAGTCACCTTGGCAACAGCACTAGCATAGTACTATGATTGATTTACCCTTTGATAATGTCATCAACAGTTAACTAAAGATAAGATATACAAAATACATAGAACTACAATGAATCAGTCAACTCCTCCTCAGTCCCTAAAAAGTTGGAGGAGGCTATACGCATCATCTATATCTATTGCGCTCTATTTAGGCCCATTTGATTCCACAAACAGAATATATATTGCGCTCTATTTAGAGTCACTTGTCTTTAGAAAAATATATATTTAGATTCACTTGTCTTTGGAAAAATATATATTTAGATTCACTTGAACTAAGTTGAACTTCTGTGACTAGCGTATCCACATAAAAGATAACAAAATGTATCATTGTAGCACTCCAGGATAAAACTAGCTTTATCCAACACTCAGAGCTGCTGATTGTTCCTTTTCTTCTCTTTTAAAAACCAATCGCTACTTTTATATGACTTCAAAATGCTTTTTTCTAGAACTTCGTAATTTTTCATGTTCGAGTTAGAGACTATGAGCACCAGACTAGATAAGAGAATAGTCAAGTTTAAATGAGTGAAATTGAGCATGAGCTCCAGGAAAAAGTGACTAGAGCCACAAGCCGCCTACGTAACAGCCCTTAAGGCTCATCAACCTCTTTCAGGTAATGCCACTTCCCCCTTCTGCCTTGGGAAGGAACAATTGAGATTAAGCATAACAAAAAGTGAACCCATCCTACACAAGTTCCAAGGTAATCCAAATTCAAAATTGAAGAAAAGACATAGTGGGTAAGCAAAAAGTGATGATGGAATTGTGTAGGAGGCATTTTCACACACTCATGGAAAGCTTCAGAAAGAGACGAAAAGATAGGGGGAGGGAAAGTTATTTAAATGATCAAAAGGTGACATGCTTCAGAAACAAAAAATGTTTCAATTTTCATTTGTCAGTTGCTGAGGAGCATAGAGCGGTTGACCCAAAGACCACTCTAAAATTATCAGCCAAGACATATAAGGACTGAAAATCTTGATTCCAATTGAAGTTATTTTCGTGGGACCATAAGTTCAGCAATCCTCTAGACCATATATTCAGCATTGACAGAGTTTGAGTTTAGGAGCAAATTCTTACAGGAAGTCAATATCAGATATATGTTCATCTTTTACTACACAAGGTTCCCTACAAGAAGACTCCCATGAAGTGCTCCAAAATCAATAATCCAAGGCAAAACATGATTTACTTGGTTAGATGATTCTCACTGGCAATGTGCCTTGAGGTTAAGAAGCACCTCAGGGTGCGTCATAGTGATTAATGAAATGGGTAAAAAAACATGAGAAACTAGGGTTCAAATCTTAGTGGAGAGTAAAAGAACACTGGGTGATTCTCCCCATCTTTCAAAACCTTGCTTGGTAGATTTACCTGGTACCTGTGTTGGTGGGAGGTAGCAGGTACCTGGTGGAATAGTAGAGGTGCACAAGTTATCCGAATACCACCATTGTGAAAAAAAAAGTGCACTAAGGTTAAGGAGAAGCGCTAAGGAGAAAAAGTAATTGCAAAAGTTAGATAAGCAACAGGAAAACTTTCCTGCGAAATGTTCTTGCATAAATATGACTGCATTAGAAAGCTTTCTAAGAGTATTTAGATCCCTAAGTACGTCAGGATACCTTTGATGGCCCAGCAGCATGCAGAATGTTGCAAGCTTCTTGCCCATCTTTTTCAGAAGTGATACTGTCAACAACCAAAAAAAAAAAAAAAAAAAACTTCCTTAGAAGGTAGAAGTATTACAAGAAAATAAATGAAAAGCACTAGATTAAGTGCCCATTTGGATAAGCTTATAAAAAGTAACTTATAAGTCAAAAGCTAAAAGTCATAATTAGGGGATACCATACTTTTGGCTTTTGGCTTATTTTATAACTTTTTTGGCCTAAAGATGAGTGCTTAAAAGCACTTTTTTACTTTTCCAAACACTTCTAAAACTAAAAAAGTGTTTAAAAGCCAAAAGCACCTAAAAATAAGTTAATTCAAACACCTCCTAAGTCATTCTTCTCTATTTCGCAAAATGAAGTTTCACTCTTCTTTAACAACTTCCAATAACATTATAGAACTAACAATAGTCAATTGAAACTAGTAAGAGTCAGGATAATACTAATATTAGTCGGTCAAAAGTTTCTAACTATATGATAAGATTAAGAAGAAAGACAAAATCAACTGTGCTTCCATATAACATGCGCATTCACAAGAAAAGATACATTATTTAAGCAAGCTTCAAGATAAACCTTCCAAAACCTTTAAATACCTGAGGCATCGCATGAACGGTCTAGTGAGTAAGTAGATTAACCAGCAAACCTAGAAAAGATAGCTATTTCAAATAAAAGAGGAACCTTTCACATTTTACAGACCTATAACTCTATAATCAACACTTTTTGACATACTCCAACACCCCCCACCCCACCCAAACAAATGTCATACCACTTGAGAATCAAGTCTACCATCATAAGACAACATGTCTTCATTCAGCTGAAATACCCTGAAAATGCTATTTTCCTCAAGGGATAAGTAACGGCCCCTAGAAATGTTACCTGGACCCGGTCAACTGCTCAGCTTCAAACTGGTTAGGCGTCAGCACTGAAGCAACAGGGACAACCTAGTTAAAGAAACACAACAAATTAAACAACATCACTAAATGCTCCAATGCAGACATTATTCAGTCACCGATTTATTATTTGGAGCCACTCTCACGTTCCGATCCTTAATGCATGTATATAATTGGATCTAAGTTGGCATGTCTAGTCAAAAAATTAAAAAGAAGAAAAGGAGGATTTTTCACATCCATAACAAGTTTTATAATCAACGTTCACCAACCCAATGCAAGTAAGAAAATTCCATAATGATACAAAATATAAATGTCAAAAGATCCACAAACTCAAAATAGTGCTATAAAACATTTTTGTTAAAAAGGCAGCCTGGTGCACTAAGCTCCCGCTATGCGCGGGGTTCGGAGAAGGGTTGGACCACAAGGGTCTATTGTCCACTATAAGACATTAAATAAAGAAAACGCATTGCCTTTGCAAGTAAGATAGTCATATAATGTTATGGGCAATATACTGTCACGAGATACATAAACACAAATCAGTGCAAACGAAAATATTAATAATAAGACAGGCTCAGTCCCTTAACATGCTGAAGTTATCACAACAAAGCAGCTAGGAGCATACTGAGTGACTGAGCAGTAAAATGTTTGGGTCCTCATCCATTTCTAACCCTGGTCGATCAAAACAATGTTTATGGATGGATCCTTCTAACTGGTAGTTACGACTTATTCACATTGATGTTGTTTTAATAAAATTAAAAAGAATTACCTTCTCACGGTATACCGTCACCAGCTCTGGAGGTACATATAGCTTACCTTCATCACCCATCACAGGATCACAAACTGACGAAGAAAACTTAATTATACAGAGAATTGGGAGGGACAAAACATAAAAGATATCTGTACAACTACATACATCTAGAAAGAGAAGCAATTTGGTATAACAGCCTAGTTAGTATCTATCTAAAATAGCATTACACCTCACCAGCAATTATTACATTGAAATTCACCTTCTCCTAAGCCGTAAGATAGTGGCAATGAAATAAGGAGACACTTGACTACATGAGGAAAACTGTATATGCAGCAATTTGGAAAGAATTTATCTTCCAAAATGCAACAGAAAAATTTGCTCCTGGGGAAATACTCACCAAATTTAAGTTTGGGGTTGACAGACCGAAGCTTATCAACGACTTTCAGTACTGTGTTCAAGAAGGAGACCGAACCAATATAACCTACAAGTGTTAGTCAATATAAGCATCTGAGCCCAACAAAGCATTCCATACAAACAAAGAGGGAAAACAATGAGAAAAAGAAAAGAAATTTCTGTTAATAGAAAAGAAGGATCAAATTGAAAAGCAGTCTGAATTCCTATAATGGCAAATAAATGCAGCCCAAAATACAAGACGGATAATTGGATTGACACAAGACATAGCAGGTAACTAGTCTACGCAAGGTAACCAAAACTCTTTTTGTAATTTCATTTTATAAGTACTGGAACCTGTAGATGGAGGAGCAGAAGACATTTTTTTAACTGCTAAATATGAAAGTTTGTTGACATTGTAAGTTCTGGTATCAGAGCCTTCAAGCATAAGCATGAATGTATGTCAAGAAAAACATTATGGAACAGGATATTTACTCATTCAAAGTACCTGTCAGCAGATGAGTATAATATAATAGACCATTGGCTTCAAGACCTTCTATTAATTCCCACAATTGTTCTCCATTTAAAACCTGGCCCTTAAAGGTTGGGTATCCTGCAGAGTTCTCGAGCTAATTAACCACAACATAATCCAGTTCACATGATTTTACAGGTTAACAGATGACCTCGCACCGTATTTCAGGCCTCAGATTCTTTGAATGAAGTGATATAAGCAGCTTGCCTGTGTGATTTGAGAACTGTACAGAATTGATTGGGTCCACATCATATCCCAACAGTTGGAGGGGGAATACTGCTGACTTGTTTCCCACATATCCCTAAGTAAAAGCAAAATTTGGAAAATAACCTCCTGATCAAATATTAATATACACAATAATGTGTGAGGAACACCAAAAGAGTATCTATAATCTAACATCATAAACTCAGTCAATAGTTTTTTTTTTTTTACAAAGATTTCATAGTCAATAGTTAAAAGATCAAGGTTTTCTATCCTTCCCTTCCTTTCTTTTTTTACTGATAAGGTAAAGTTTTGATGATAAGTACTACAACAATTATACAAGAGATCAAGGTTTCTATTCTTCTGTGAGCGTCATTTCAATTTAAAAAATCAACCACCATGCAGGTGGTTAATTAACACCTTGCAAGATATGGAGCTAAATGGATGTCACCTCAAACTCCTAGAATGACCAAATGACTCTTAAAGTCATATAGCTGTAAACATGCTGACATTCGAATTAGTGGAGAATCAAATACATTCTAGGAACTGCTTACTTAGTGCTTGAGCAAAAACATTTACACGAAATACCAAAATCTTACTTATCACTAAGAATGAAATAGAAGGAGATTCCATGTCAAATGAAGAATGAAACAGAAGGAGATTTCATGTCAAATGATTCTTTTTGATGAACTCACTTTATTGTGGCAGAGATGAGGAATTTTACTGGTTTAGAGTTTATGTTACGTTGTGCTATGTAACCAATTACATTCAAATTCTAGAAATGCAGAGACTTTCCTTACATCTATAAATACATCTATAAATACACCCTAAGAACGGTTTTAACTTTTAACTGAACTTTTGACCGAGGAAGCATGGAGGAGCATAGAAAAGAGCATAGGAACCCCGGAATTCACTACTAACCATCACAATTCGATTCAATACGGATCGGATTAATCATTGATTGTATTGTTTCCTCATTCTTCTTCTTCTATGTTCTTTTCTATTATTATGGAGTAGCTTGCTGTAGGGTTTTGACAGACATGGTGTATTGATAAATTATTGTGGATTTTAATTCTCATTTTTATGCTTGAACTCGATATTGGGGTTGAATTAAATTGTGGCTTTGTTCATTATTTTATTTAATCGAAAGAGGAATAAATTAGTGAATATCTCTGCACTAACTTGTTTAATTTGATTTATTATTTCTTTCAAGTAATTGAAAGAGCTTGTTGAAATCGTTGATTGAACCAAGAGGAAAAATATTTGAAAGACATTTTTTCCTTAAGATTAAACCTTACCCGTGTTCGTGCATATTTAAATTCAATGTGCTTTAATTAGTTTCTTGTTTAAAGTTTAGATTTAATACAAAGAAAAATTTAAACCTTAAGACTACTCTAATTAACTATCGAATTCGTGAGAATCGATAGGACTAAACGTGTATATTGAACAAAATCATATCCAAATTATTGTCTTGCACCTGTAGTAATCATTGCTCTTGTGATCAATAGTCTTAATTTACATTATTAGACGTTAATCGTAGTTTTCAACCACAATAAATTCAAGTTTCTATCCCTTGAATAATAGTTAGTAAGTTGTTTGATTTATTATTCGAACCAATCCATGTCGATACGGTGTTAATACTATCCTATCTTTGGCTAGTGAAGCGCTCGGTTTATACTATGATTTTTCGCTCATCAGGTAACAATCTTAATCATGTAAACCTATCAAGACAAATAGTAGATACATATTCACATTGAATCCCCACAATACAAGACTAAAGGTTGACTCAGTGGTTTAGGGGGTTAAAAATCACCATGAGGTTCCAAGTTCAAATCGCAAGCACTACAATTTTATTTTTCGAACCTGCTTAATGAAAATCCTGGATTCGCCACAAAAACAAGGTGGAAGTTTCTGTCAATATCCTAAACTATTTCACCTATTTAAAGAACCGGTAACTATAATTGGTCAACATAGCACATTAGCTAGCTATCGGAAATCAGTTATGTTCAAACTCTCGTGTCATACAATCTAAGCAATGCTAGTTTACTCACTCCAACTAAAATTGGGATTGAGGGGGCACTTATTGATGACCAAGTCAGGAAAAAACAGGGGTACCTGAACAGTATGCGACTGAATGCTGAGGACACGACCGGTATCCGATGGAATTGCTAACGCCAAGATCGGTGGTTGGGCCATGTGCAATTGCTTCAAGCACTTGGTTCTGCAAAAATACTTCAATTACTCCCAAAAAGAATCACCCACACTACTTGTAATACATACATAAAAGATAAGAAACTTCACCTGAAATTCGACAAGCTTCGGATTGAACTGGATCCAATTCGAGCGATGAGTGGAGAAACAAACATATATATAGAAGATTAAGCTTTGAAATTGAATGTTGTTAGCATTAAATTAATACTGTATTATAGTCTCCAAACCCTGCAATAATAGTGATCAAAAGTCTTTTTTTGGATTAAATATTGTGACTTGGAGATTTGATGCTAGGTAGATTCTCTGACTGAGTCTGTTAGGTGAGTCGTGAGTGTGTTTGATTTGAGATAGAGATGACTAACGAATCAAATATATTTTAGGGTTGCGGCATATATAGGAAGTTGGAAATGAGCGGTACAGTCTACCAATTTTGTCAAAAGTGTTTTATATTAATAATGACACCATTTTTTCTTAATCAGATGTTTTTTGAGTTCGAGTCAAGAGTATGGAATTTTTTTTTAATAAGAAGTGCTACTTTCTGTATGCGGCATTAGGGGTGGGCGTTCGGTATTCAATTTGGGATTCTCAAATTTTGGGTTCGATAATTAGGTAATTGATAGTTAAAAATAGATATCAAATATCAAAATTTAAAATTTAAAATTTTGGTTCAGTAACCCGTAAATTAAACTTCGGTTTGATACAGTATTTGGTAATACCAAATTGAAGTTGTAGCCGATTGCATTACAAAGTTGATATTATTTCTCCAATTATTTCTATATTTTTATATAGAAGCACGGTATAATAGAAGATCAACAAGTAATAAAACATAAAGAAAAGCAAATTAATATAACTAAAAGACATATGTGTTTGGTTGTTTATGTTTAATCTTTAACTTTTTCTTTGGACTTGTACTAATAAGCAATGAACATGTTAATATATGACATTCATTAAGTAAATAATTCGGTGAAATACCAAATATCAAGTGGTACTAATATCTCATACCAAACTCAAAATTAAATATCATAATTCTAAGATTTTACTCTCGAATACCATACCAAATATCAAATATCGAATTATCCAAAATTAATATGACTCCGAACATCGAATAAAAACTAAAACTAAAAAATAAATATATGCATTCCTATTTTACGAATGAAACGTATGTATATTTTATTAGGAAAAACTACAGAATATAGCAAATATCAATTTATATTTAATGTATATAGCTACAGTTTATTTTTTTTAAGCTATATAGATATACTTACATATTAATTAGCAAACTTAATTAACCATGAATTGTCAGTTTTTTAAAAATATATATATATGTATTTAAATAATTATTAAATAGGAAAGATATCACACCACACCTAATAAATATAATATGCACGTTTTATGGTGCTATGTTCCCCATACTTACCTTATTCAATATTTTTCTCTTTCAATATACATGTATCAATGTCTCTTTTCATTATCCACCCCCCCCCCCCTCCCAATTTCCTTCTAATTCCAGATCTTTTGCATGATTGTGGGAACAATTTTTGTGATTCATCTTCATTGGGTATTTTGTAATTGCATTTTTTGTTCGTTTATATGAAGTTTATATTTGTATACATATATATATGTTTACTCGGTTTTCATAGGGTTTTGTTTGAAGAAGTTATTTTTACCAGCATTCAAATATACAATTTAATTATGTTAAAATTCACTTTGATACAAATGAGGTAATACATGAATACATTTCCTTCTCTTGATTACACACATATAATTGAATTTGAATGCTGAACACAGTGGAATACATATACATTTGAATACTTGTTATTTTTTATGGATTGTCCAATTGGAAATACAAACGCATTTGGATACATAAATACATTACATAGATTTGAATGTATCCGTATACAACACATCTATTTTTTATAGAGTGAAATACATATACATTTGGATAATTATATGGAAAAACTACAGAATATGGCAAACATCAATATACATTTAAAATAAATAGCTATAGTTATATTTTTTTATGTTATATGGATATAACTACACAATAAATAGCAAAGTTAATTATATACAAATAATAAGGAAAGTTATTAGATATTAAATAGGAAAGTTATCATTACAAGCATAATTAATTATGTCTAGGCACATTTTATGTGATCAGTTTTTCATGTTTACCCTCATTAATACTTTCTCTTTCATCAATATCTCTATATCACATATTTTCAATATTTTCCCCTCAAATTCCTTCCAATTTAAGATCTTTTTGATGATTCTAGGAGCAATTTTTGTGATTTGAATTCATCAAGTATCTTTTAATTGATTTTTTTTTCTCGTTTTTATGAAGATTATATTTGTATCCATCTATATTTTCATCTATTTTTATAGGGTTTCGATTAAAGAATTATTTTGTTTTCTCCATTATAATGGCATAGTTATAAAAAAAAGTAGTACATGAAGTCCATGAGCAAAAAGAGATTGAGGTTTGTGTCATTGTCAAATTTGTAAATAGTAGAATACTTATATACATAGATACTTTATTGTAATATTAACAAAAGTTGAAATTGTGATTTGTGAATACAAGTATATCTGGATACATAAGTAATCTATCTAATTTAAAAGATTGATTATGCAATACAAGTATAATTGGATACATTAATACTATATTTTTATAAACAAATACCTGAGTTAACACCAAGCCTCAAGTATTACAGGAAAACTTGACCAAATTAAAGAGATTGACGTTTGTTGGATTTATCATTTTTTATAGAGCCAAATACTTACACACTTGATACCTACATATTCTATTATTTTTCATTTTTCTTGTTTCTAGGTTGTCTAATGTATCCATCTTTTGTTTAACAACAACGTATTCATATGTATACTATATTGGTGTATTCATTTTTTATTTAACAACAATGTATTCATTTTTCAAATTGTCGTGTTCATATGCTAATTGTCATACTTTACCTTGTTTGATATATAAATACACTAATTTTTTATAAATACCTGTATCCTTGATATATTAATACTTTAAGTTTTATGAATAGAGATACCAATTTGAATTCAAAGTATTTATATGCTAACTGTACACAACTAATACATTTTTCCTTATTTAGTTCATTGTAATTAAAACTGTATTAGTGTATAAATAGAAAAATAAAAACATATAAAGAAATACAGCTAGAAAAAGATATAAATTGTAGTCATTTTTTAAAACTAGCATACTTATAGCTATTAAACTTCAATAACCCTATAAATATGTTAAAGTTGACAACATCATTCCTAGTTTAATTTGACCAATTCTGTAGTATAACTATTTCTTAGCTTAGTTGTTAGTTTGATATTTTATTAGTACGTGGGTGTTCTATTATTTTCTAGAGTAGCAAATAGCTTTCCCTAAAGTTTAGGAGAGTTAGGTTAGTGGATTTAGTTAGTGGTTTAGTGGGATTGTGACTCTATTAAAGTTGTAATTCTATATAAGATCATTAACTGACTAAATACAAGATAAGTCCATTGCTCTTATTCTCTGGAAACTATTTTCTCAGACTCTTCCAGTTATATTTTATTTGAGCTTATTGTATCTTAAGTTCTTCATTTGGTATCAAGAGCAAGGTTGTTCCTTAGGAGATCATTTACTGTTGTTTTTTTTTAGACTTTTGTTGCTGACACAATGACAGACCTACAAGCTGTCGGCGGAATGAAAAAGCTCAACAACAGCAATTACAGTACATGGTCAACTTGTATAATGCCTTATATGCAAGGGCAAGATCTGTGGGAGGTTGTCAACGGTAGCGAGGTGACACAACCAGAAGCAGAAGATGCAAACAGCACTCTGCGAAAGTGGAAGATAGAAGTTGGTAAGGCTATGTTCGCTTTGAAAACAACGACCGAAGAAGATGTTCTAGAGCACATACGAGATGCCACCACCCCAAAGCAGGCTTGGGATACATTCGCCAATCTATTTTCAAAGAAAAATGATACTAGGCTCCAACTCTTAGAGAGTGAATTACTCTCGATAGGACAATGCAACATGACAATTGCACAATACTTTCATAAGGTGAAGATGCTATGTCAAGAGATTTCATAGTTAGATCCACAAGCTCCAATTGGAGATACGAGGATGAAGCGGATCATAATCAATGGTCTGAAGCCTGAATATAGAAGCTTCATTGCTGCTGTAAAAGAATGGAAAAATCATCCATCACTTGTAGAATTTGAGAATTTGCTAGCAGATCAGGAAGCCTTGGCTAAGCAAATGAGCGGAGTCTCTCTTAAAGGCGAGGAGGAAGCACTATACGTCAACAAAAGCATAGGGAACCCCAAGCAGTACAACACCGGTGGATCAAAAAGAAAAAGAACTGATGATAAGTCAAGGAGTCATCAAAGAGAAGGAAGCTCTCGTCCAGGGGGAAGTTCGAAGAACAATATGGGCAACAACAAGAGCTTTGAAGGGAAATGCCATAACTGTGGGAAGAAGGGACATAAAGCCAATATTTGCTGGTTCAAAAAGAGGATTGTTGAGAGCAACGCTGCTGCTACCTTCGGTCCAAAGAAAATAGTGAAGATGATTGGGATGCTGAAGCGTTCTTTGCTATAGAACAAGAAGAGTTAACTCTTACAGTAACAACCTCTAAACAAATTGACTATGAGAATGACTGGATTGTTGACTCGGGATGCTCAAACCATATGACTGGTGACAAAAAGAAGCTGCAAAATTTGTCCGAGTACAAGGAAAGTCGTGAAGTGGTGACAACAGATGACACAAAATTACTAATAGCTCACATTGGTAAGCTCCAAATAGTTGTGCTGATCTGATGCTGCTTCAAAATGTTTATCATGTCCCAGGTATGAAGAAAAATCTTATTTCAGTAGCTCAATTGACATATTCGGATCATTATATTCTATTTGGTCCGCAAGATGTAAGAATATATTGTGATCTTGAGGTTAAAGAAGAGCCAGTGATGAAGGGGCAGAGGTTAAATTCTATTTATGTAATGTCGGCAGAAACCGCATATATAAACAAAACAAGGAAGAATGAGACGGCAGACTTATGGCACATGCGGTTGAGTCACGTCAGATACTCTAAACTTAAAGTCATGATAGAAAAGTCAATGTTGAAGGGTTTTCCCAAACTTCCAGTAAGGACAGATGTAATATGTGCAGGTTGTCAGTATGGTAAAACGCATCAGTTACCGTATCAGGATTCGAAATATATAGCCAAGGAACCATTAGAGTTAATTCATTCAAATGTGTTCGGCACTATCAAGCAACTCTCTGTTGGTGGGATGAAATATATGTTGACATTCATTGATGATTTTTCCAGGTACGTGTGGATTTATTTTTTAAAGGAGAAATCTGAGGTATTTTCAAAATTCAAAGAATTCAAAAAGGTTGTTGAAGGAGAAGTTGGTAAGAAAATTCTTTGTCTACGAACTGACAATGGTGGGGAATAGGGGTGGGCGTTCTGTTCTTCAGTTCGATTTTATCAAACTTCGGTTCGATTCTTCAGTTTTTTATTTTAGAAAAGTGTGCACCATATATTAAACCAAACTAATTCGGTTCGATTCGATTTAATTCAGTGTTTTTAAATCGGTTTTTCAGTGTGAATGAAAAATAAAATAAGGATAAAGTATAAGATACTTAGAAATTTAAAACTATGTTAAGGAATGATGCGTATCACCGTAGAACACTTATTGTGCTAACTAAAAGACTATATTTATCTTTATCAAGAACATTGTGCCTCCAACTATTTCTCGAGTCAAACAAGTACGAAGACGGTTCCTTTACATAATGTACATTGGTAGAAATATGTTTGAGTTTCTCTTGGAAATTAATATTTGAAGTTTACTATTGAATTGTACATTTGTTGTTACATTGATTTGTTCATGAATGATTTAATTGTTAGTTGAATTTTTAATTTTTAGTTAAGAGAATGCCCATATATATATATATATAAAATATTTTAAATTTTTTATTTTTTTTTAAATAAAAGTTCGGTTCTTCGGTGCACCGAAGTTTTGAGACCCTTACACCGAACACCAAATCGAAAAATTGAACTTCCGAAAAAATAACACCGACACCGACACCGAACCGAAAAATGGAAATCGAAAAACCAAATTAGTTCGGTTTGGTTTTTCAATTTTCTGGTATTTATGCCCACCCCTAGTGGGGAATATACCTCACATGAATTTTCTGAATTCCTTGTAAAGTGTCGAATACGCCATCAGTTCACATGTCCAAATACGCCACAACAAAATGGCGTAGCAGAAAGGAAGAACAGACACCTAGCAGAAATCTGTCGGAGTCTGCTTCACACAAAATATATCCCGGGACAATTTTGGGCGGAAGCTATGAAGACTGCAACTTTTGTGATCAACAGACTTCCTCAACAAAGGTTACATTTTCTTTCACCTTTTGAGAAGTTGTGGACCATGAAATCCTCTGTTAGCTATTTTCGTATTTTCGGAAGTGTATGTTATGTATTTGTACCTAATCATTTACGTAGCAAGATGGACAAAAAGGCTGTTAGGTGAATCTTTGTAGGGTATGACCGTCAACGAAAAGGGTGGCGATGTTGTGATCCAACAACATGAAAGTGCTACACTTCTCGAAATGTGATATTTGATGAAGCTTCTTCCTGGTGGTCTTCAAATAAGGAATTGCTGCCAGATTCAGATGTCTTCAAAGATGTGTTGGACTCTTCCCATATCTAATTGAGTCTAGATGGAGCTGAAGGTGAAGCTAATGAAGACAATGTTGATGAAGTCGTGGCTCAAAATCTGTGGCAAACTGGTATGTACAAATAACCAGGTGAAGAAGGTGAGCTAATTGGAGCAGATTCACCACCTCCACTCAGAAGGTCAACAAGGATCAGAAAGCAAAATCCCAAGTTTGCCAATGCTGCCATTGTAAAAGATGAAAATGAAAAGGAACCAGAAACTTTTGAGGAAGCATTCCAGAATCCAAAGTGGATTAAAGCTACGGAAGAGGAAATTATTGCGCTACAACTGAATCAAACGTGGGAGCTCGTGACAAAACCAAGGGATGCCAAACCTACTTCCTGTAAATGGATTTACAAGATAAAGCGTCACACTTATGGATCAATTGAAAGGCACAAAGCTCGTCTTGTAGCTCGGGGTTTTTCTCAGTAATATGGACTAGACTATGATGAAACGTTTAGTCCAGTGGCAAAGCTTACTACTGTCCGGGTTTTACTTGTACTTGCAGCTAGTAAAAATTGGAACCTATGACAAATGGATGTAAAGAACACATTCTTGCATTGAGAGTTGGATCGAGAGATTTACATGTGTCAATCAATGGGTTTTCAGAGTCACGATTATCCTGAGTATGTATGTAAGCTTCGAAAGGCGCTCTATGGATTAAAACAAGCGCCAAGGGCATGGTATGGTAAGATTTCTAAATTTCTTACTCATAGTGGTTTTTTAGTAGCACCATCAGATTCCAGCCTGTTTGTGAAAATTGTTGGCAGAAAACTAGCTATTGTGCTAGTATATGTGGATGATCTAATCCTAACATGAGATTGTGAAGAAGAAATTCTCCGAACAAAGGAGAATTTGTCAGTACGCTTCCAGATGAAGGAACTCGGACATCTTAACCATTTTCTTGGCTTGGAGGTTGATCGCAGTGAAGAAGGAATTTTCTTGCATCAGCAAAAATACTCGAAAGATCTATTGAAAAAGTTTGGGATGTTCAATTGCAAACCAACCTCAACACCGCTGGATCCAACTGTTAAGATATGTGCTCATGAAGGGAAAGACTTGGAAGATGCAACAATGTATCGGCAATTGGTGGGTAGTTTGATTTACTTAACTTTAACAAGACCCGACATCTCTTACACAGTAGGTGTGATGAGTCGTTACATGCAACATCCAACGAAGTCTCATTTGGATGAAGTTCGTCGAATCTTGAGATATGTAAAGAGTACAATTGTATGTTGTATAAGAAATGTGAAGAATGCAAACTGATCGGATACTGTGACTCTGACTATAGAGGAGACCATGATACCCGTCGTTCAACTACTGGCTTTGTGTTTAAGCTTAGAGCTGGAGTGATTTCTTGGTGCAGCAAAAGGCAGGCAACAATGTCGCTGTCAACAACAGAAGCAGAGTATCGGGCAGCAGCAGTTGAAGCTCAAGAAAGTACATGGCTTATGCAGTTGATGAAGCAACCAGTAGGCTATGTAGTTCCTTTGTACTGTGATAATCAGTCAGCAATTTGCTTGGCTGAAAATCCAGTTTTCCATGCAAGGACTAAACATGTGGAGATACATTACCACTTTATCCGGGAAAAAGTGTTGCAAGGAGAGATTGGGTTGGAGCACATCAAAACGGAACATCAAATTGCAGACTTGTTCACCAAAGGTTTTAGTTTCAACAAGTTGAAGAGTTTCTACAAGCAGCTAGGCATGGTTAAGACGGAGAGCTGATGTTGAGAAGGGGTGTTAAAGTTGACAACATCATTCCTAGTTTAATTTGACCAATTCTGTAGGATAGCTATTTCTTAGCTTAGTTGTTAGTTTGATATTTTATTAGTACGTGGGTATTCTATTATTTTCTAGAGTAGCAGATAGCTTTCCCTAAAGTTTAGAGGAAAGTTAGGTTAGTGGATTTAGTTAGTGGTTTAGTGGGATTGTGACTCTATTAAAATTGTAATTCTATATAAAATCACTAACGGACTAAATACAAGATAAGTCCGTTGTTCTTATTCTCTGGAAACTATTTTCTCAGACTCTTCCCGTTATATTTTATTTGAGCTTATTGTATCTTAAGTTCTTCAAAATATAGTCATTTTTGTAAGTTACTATTAGGAAACTCTTTTAAAAAAATTAAAAGATCCAATGGGCCATTTTATCATTGAAAAGAAAGAGAACGTACACGCACAAATGAATCAGCCTACAGTGCTGATTCCCAAAATAAACAAACATCAAACAAAAGAAAAGAAAAGAAAACAAACTCAAATTAAGAATTATTAATATACTCTATGTATTAAATGAGACAATTGCGTTTGGTCAAATTTTGAGCGGTTAAAAAGTGCTAATTTTTAAAAAGTGAAGTGTTTAAGCAAATTTTTAAAGAGAAAATAAATGTTTTTTTGAGAATAGTTAAAACTGTTTTTTTTTCAAAAATTTTAAAAGTAGTTTTTTTTGAAAAAAATGCTTGAAAATATACGTTTAGAAAACGCTTTTAAAAAGTTGTCAAAGATTAATTTCTGCTCAAAAGTACTTTTTAAAAATTATTGATCAAACACAAATTACTTATTACCAATGATATTTTCTTTAAAAAAAATTATTTTTCAAAATAAATTAATTTTAGAAATTTGATCAAATAAATCATATAGTTTTACTCAATATGAAATTTAAAAAATATGAAAAGATTTTGCAATGTTTCAAAATTATCCTTATAATAAACGAAATATTAAATACAAAAGTATGCATTTGTTGACTTTTTGCCAAATAAATGAGACCTAACATGAACTTTTGCTAAACATAACAACTTTAGCTCAAATAATATAGTCTATTTGTATTAAGAAGTTTATTAAATATATCCAAATATTAAATTTAAAACTCAATTATTAATTCTTGATAAAAAATTTAAATTCGCCTTTAGATAGTATCCTTCGAAAGGACGCATTTCTTCTCCATTAAAGTGACCCGAATCTAAGCGTAACCCAAACTGCCAACTCGTTACAGTCTCCTCACACAGTTGAAACGAAAAAGGAAAAGGAAAAGGTAAAAGGTAAAAGGTAAATATTTCTCGGAATGCCCCATTCTTTTTCTTGGTTTTTTTTTTTTTAAAAAAAAAGGTAAAGGTAAGTGGCATTAATGAATTGAAGTAGAAAGAAGGTCCATCTATTGGGTGAGTATCTTTGAGAAATCTTTTTTGTGTCGTCATTGTTATTATTAGTAGTAAAAGAAGCAATATATCCATCTGTCTATCTTATCTCCCACTCGAAGTAATGGAGCATCACAACACAATAGAAGCAAAAATGTGTCCTCATGTGCTCCTCTTCCCTCTTCCAATACAAAGCCCTATCAACTCCATGCTTCAACTTGCTGAGCTTTTTTGCCTTGCCGGTTTACAAGTTACTTTCCTCAACACTAATCACAATCAACAGCTTCTCTACCGTCACACCAACGTCGAATCCAGATTCAGGCAATATCCTAAATTTCAATTCCGGACAATTTCCGATGGTCTTCCCGACGATCATCCTCGGTCGTTTCCTATGTTTGAAGACCTTATTAATTCCTTGCAAGCTGTGGCAGAGCCTTTTCTTAGAGAAATATTAACAGAATCCGGTGTCACGTGTGTTATACCTGATGGATTATTTTATTATGCAGTGGATATTTGTAATGAGGTTGGAGTTTCTGTTATTTCTTTTGATACTATTAGTCCTTGTTGCCTATGGGTTTACCTCTGTTTCCCCAAACTCATTCAAACTGGAGATATTCCCTTCAAAGGTACTTTTCATTTTCGGAAAAAAACTTCATCTTCTATGCCCAAATCAACTTTTGCAACTTGAAAATTTTGTCAAGATAACACATATTTAAAAATACATTTACAAAATTTGTTCCAAAATTTAGAGTTTAGTATTACATCTAGTATGTTTTATTACACTTGACACCAATAGCTAGCTTCTTCCAAGTAGAAAACAGATGAAACAATTTCATTTTACTTTAGCTTCTTAGATGATTTTTTGCTATTTTATTTGGAGTTATGTTAGTGATTTATGATCATCTAACAAGCAAAAATTTACCTATGTTGTTAAGGAAATGATTTGGACATGTTGATAGAAAATGTACCTGGCATGGAAGATCTTCTACGGCGTCGCGATTTTCCATTCTATCGCCTCACCAATTGTGCAACGGACCTCTATTGCCAACTTGCTCTCAAGGAAATCCAAAGTATACCTCGATCCCATGGACTCATATTAAATACATTTGAAGATTTGGACGGTCCATTACTCTCTCACATTCGGTCTCATTGTCCACAAACGTATGCTGTTGGGCCGCTACACTTGCAACTCAAAACTAGGCTTGCTGATAAAAGAATGTCCTCTTCAAATAGTTTGTGGGAAGAAGATCACAGTTCAATTCAATGGCTTGATGCACAGCCCATAGAATCAGTAATCTATGTAAGTTTTGGAAGTCTTGCAACTTTGACAAAGGAGGAAATGTTGGAGTTTTGGCATGGGTTAGTAAATAGTGGAATCAGATTTTTGTGGGTCATGAGGTCCGACTTATTGAGGGAAGAAGAGTTTAGCCACCAATTTGTGAAGGAGCTAGCGGACGGTTGCAAAGAAAGAGCCTACATCGTGAGTTGGGCTCCACAAGAGAAAGTACTATCCCACCCAGCTATTGGTGGATTTTTAACTCATAGTGGATGGAACTCGACTATGGAAAGTATTGTTGAAAGAAAGCCCATGATCTGTTGGGCTGTTTATGTGGACCAACGAGTCACTAGTAGATTTGTGGGTGAGGTGTGGAAAATTGGGTTGGACATGAAAGACATTTGTGACAGAGACAATATTGAGAAGGTGGTGAAAGATTTGATGGTAACAAATAAGGAGAAGTTGAAGAAATCGGTTGACAAGTTATCTATGTTGGCAGAAATTAGTGTTGGAGAAGGAGGTTCATCGTACAATGCTTTTGAATATCTCGTCGATGACATTAAAAAGTTAGGAAGAAGAGACAAGGATATCAATCCTAACTGCATAGGATAAACAGGGTAATGCTACCAATCATTATTTTGTAGACAAAGATTATAGTATTTTCTTCTTCTTTTATCGGATACTACAAGTTATTCATACAGGTACACTAGATGAGATAAAACCCGCGTTAGCATGGGTCGAGCTCAATGTTAGTGTATAAAATTGTATGTTTTGCCTTTTAAATAGGTTCCTCTTTAAAAATTGAAGTCACGTCGGACATAATTTTTCGTGCTCAAGTATTAACTAGTATTTGATAGAAAGACTAGGCAGTCTCTTCATTGGCTTTCTCCTTTCCATGTTATTCCATCCTGGTAGTGATGCAAATACACTTTGTTTTGCGACAAAACAAGCTGGTCATAGATCTAGTCCACTTCACACTTCTAAAATGTTATGTCCCAACTTTATGACCGACTGGTTTGTTCTTAATTCTCAGCTATCCTAGTTTCCAGATTCCCTGTGATCTCTATAAATCTGGAAATCTCTCCCGGGGCTTTGATTTTGCAGTCCAAATAGGAGACCAAAAATCTAATTCTCCTGCCATCTCCAACTTTAAATGCATGTTTGGGAGGATACCTCTCACCCTTTCCTGTTCTTGTTTCAATAGACTCATTCCATGGGATGTGATCGGTCCCTTTATCCTGTTGCTGGCTGTTCTCGCACAAACATCAATTTGTCTGGTGTCTCAGTTGTGATGCCAAAATACCTCCTCCCTATCTTGGCCTTAGCTTCCATGCTGTAAGATGAATTAACTTCCCTCATCCAGAGAACCTCTTAACCCTTGTAACCAATTGTTCACTTTTGCTGGAACTTCAAATATTAAGAGATCACTGTGGTTTAGAATGGCTCTAACACACTGTTTATCAAGGCCAGCCTTGCCTACCTCCAGAGGATAGATACCGCGTTTTCCATGTGGCTTAGCCTGCTTTAAAAAAAAAAAAAAAAAAAATCCACCGCTTGAAATTCGTTGTAGTTGTTCTTTTATGTTTTGCTCCTACTAGCAGTCCTAGCTTTGATTTAGGTATTATGCCTTAGGACTCCTGCTGCTGAATGTTTACTAAAGTTCACAGAGACATAAAATTGCAGAAACTTAGCAGAGAGGAAGAAGTTTTTGTTGTCATCAAGCTCCATGCCCTCATTGACAAACAGTCGACAAGTGTATACACCATACCTTAAATTTCTATTATTCAACAACGTATATTGATGCTTTTCTATCCATTCATGAACAAATGCTTGAGCAATTAGCTTAGCTTTCCTATTTATTTTGAAACCTAGATATTGTGTGTATACATATTGCTTTTTGGGAATGTTGGGTTGTCATTGACAACAAATCTAGCATATACCTCCAGATGTTCCATGCCCTTTCTCCTTACCAATGTACGCAAACTTTATCACTACCCTTGTAACTTCATTTTTTTAAAATCATGACATGAATATCATTTATAACCTCAGCTAAGCACTAATAAAATGTGGATCTTCGAATATGCTCCAGGATATTCTGATCAATTCATAATCACTTAATTTAATGAAAAATTAATTGAGATGCGCACAAACTTATCCAACATTATTATTATTGTTTAAAAAAGATAATTATATGAAATAAAAAGGAGCATTAGCTAGACTTCAGTACATGAAAAGGACTTAAAACGTTTTCAATGAGATCTTGAATACTCTAAACATATATGAACTTTCCAAGCATCACCAAAAACGTCAGCCCATATCTTTAGACTAATTATAAGATCGTATTAACACCTTTTTATAGTATAGATTAATAAAGCGGAGTTGAACATGCCCATTCGCCTTATTTAGAGAGTTATCTTAGTTAAAGTCGACCTATAAAATATCAAATCTCGAATACTCTTAACTGACTTCGTCAGTGAATACGGCAAATAATTGTGAAAAGTTTGTTTTGCTCTTTTTCTCCTTTGGCCTCACCGTATAAGTAACATCAATTGATACTTTCATTTAATTAGCAATGGCAAGTCTAACTGAAAAATCTTATCCTCCTTGGACCTTTTCTATGAATAAACAACATATCAAATTTTATATTCTTTGTGACAGAAGCAAACATTTCCTTAATCATCACACAAAATTGAGGATTACGACTTTGAATTTAGAAACGCTCTGCTGTCGACATCCAGATAAGCAATTTGGTTGGGACTTTATGATTATCTTAAACGTAAGGCCGTTTATGCTTAAGTTATATATACAAACAATTTATTTAACATTGAGTATATAACATGTTATTTACTTGTATATATTTTTTTACGTTATCAAATAATGTTTACTATATACAGTTGCCAATTTTACAAGTAATCTAAATTAGATTTAAAATTCTATACATATAATATTAAGTCTTCCCATAAATCATAATCATACCACGCCAAAAAAGCATAGTCCCACTAGCCTTAGATTATCACAAACCAAAGAAAACTCAACTCCCCATTGCCCCTCCAATATGTCAATATTTTACAACAAAATGTCGGCTTTCATTTCTTTTCTTGCTTTCTAATCAGAGCCAGATAGAATTTTGTCGTGATGGAATTGAATAACTTCTTTCCCACTTCGTCTTTTACAAAAATATTTATCTTCCCATAGTAAGGTACAATCATCACACACACAGAGTACAATACCAATCGTTATGTACATGGGATGACGGTGAAGTATTTCAGGATTAAATTTATAACACATGATCATGTGAGATAAATTAGTTCAAAAATTATAATTTCGAAAGAATTTAATCCACATATATCAAACGATCCCTTTATAGAATTATAGAAAAACCATATCATGGATTTAGTGGAAACCTTAAATAATTCATGGCGGGTCCATATTTGAATTGATAGGTTCAATTTTAGGGATGAAGAGGTGATCAGCAATATTACTTACTTTTTATACATTTATTTTAAAATCCTAAACATACTTAAATACCTCGGTGAAATTTTTAACTTCACCATTATTCAACCTTTGAATTCTTACCATTAACTATAACAAATAACATACTCAATGTAATATGACAAATGGGGTCTAAAGAGGGTAGATGTACCTTATCACTAACTATTTTTGAAATTACAATTTTCAAAATTTAATATGTTTAATATTTGAAATTCAGTTTAACCGGTTAATTATACACTAGATAGGCCACTAAATAAAAGCTTTTCAAGTACATTTCCACAAATTCACACGCACACGCACTAACAAAAAAGTTAGTTCCTGGTCCATATAATTATACCAAAATATAAGTGGAGGAACCATAGTACCAAAAAAAATATATCAAGATTCTCTTGAAGAAAAAAAAAAAGAAAGAGAATGGGGAACAACATAGGAGGAACTACGAAGAAGACAAAGGTGATGAAGATTAACGGCGAAATTCTTAAACTGAAGACACCAATAACAACGTCAGACGTAGTTAAAGACTACCCAGGTCATGTTTTATTGGAATCAGAAGCAGTGAAGAAATTTGGGATTAGAGCTAAGCCATTAGAGCCAGAACAAGAGCTCAAGCCGAGCAAAATATATTTTCTTGTAGAATTGCCTCTGTTTCCTAAACAAGAAATTACTAGTAATAATAATAAGGTTACAAGAAGGGTGAAATCTGCTGTTCATATGAACGCACAAGATCGGCTGGAGTGCCTTATGTTAAGCCGGAGATCGGCTTCAGATTTGTCGATTTCGAAGCCGAGTAATGGAGCTGTTGTTCAGCTGAAGATGAAGCTGCCGAGAAGTGTAGTACAAAAGTTGATTGAAGAAAGCAGAGATGAAACAGAGGTTGCTGAGAAAATTATGGATCTTTGTATGCACAATTCCTAAAAGTTAGTTTTTTTTGGTTAATTGGTTTGCATCTCTTTTAACGTTTTTGTTTGGTCGTGAATTACTATAAACAATAGGCTCAAAATTTAGTTTCAAGAATTGCATATATAGTTTTACAGAAACTTCTGCTTGTTTTCTGTTTATTTGCTGTTAGTATTGTTATAATTAGTATTGATCTTCTTTGTTCACCTTATTGTTTTTCAACATTTTTTTGCTCTGTTAATGGATAGATTAGTGGTTTAGCTGAGGATTGAGATCATTTGAGACCAGTCGTCAAGGATGACAAATATTCTTGTATCCCCTAATCCATCCCACTTCTATTTTGTTTTTTTCTCTCTGTCCAAATTTATTTGATTCCACTACGTTAATTTTGTCTTTCGGTTTGGCCGTTATCATGGTATAAAGGTCTGCGTAGATTTTATTTTATTTGTAGGACTATATTGAATTTATTATTATTGTTATTGTTGATGATTTATCAGAAACATACTATCTACCTTCTTTATACGGGAGGGTATGTGTATCTGCAAATCTTAGGCATGAGATTATATTGAATTTGTTGTTATCATAACTTAAAAGAATCTATTTAATGCCAAAAAAAAAAAAAAAAAACTACTATATTTGGTATAATTACAAGGTCCTTTTTATTTATATACTACTAGATTGTGTTATCAGAAAAATAAAATCCTTGTCTAGATTGCATTATCATCGAAAAAAATAAATAAACCCGACTTGAGTACTGCAATTAATTTGGTATCGTTGAACGAAAAAATAACCATAAAAGAAGGTATTTTTCATGCTAAAGTAGATAGAACTTCATGGTCATAAACCTTAGAAAAGAATTGAAAACTTTGTAAATTGATTGAACAAAAAAAAAGACAGATATATCTTTGAACTATTACAAATACTCCTATGTGTTATACTTTAAGATTGTATATATTTTTATCATTATTGTTTTAGATTGTGTATACGTTTAAGGTTAATGGATAGATCCGAGGCTTCATTTAAATAATTTACTAGATTTTATTTATATTTGATCTAAAACTAAAGACCCCACCCCTTTTTCAATTTTAAACCCATGCTTCAGTTTCTACCTTTTTCTGCCTTTTCCTAAGCAAATTGTACTTCCCGATCCCTATCCTACCTACTGTTTTCAGCTGTATTGGTTGCAAAGTGAATTCCTTTTAACAAGAAATTGATTTGAGCTCGAGGTTTTTGTGTCAGTGGCAGACCCATTTTAGAATTTAAAGCTTTGTCCGTCAATGGTTATAGTATTTTCAACCTCTTTCGACAACAAATAATCTTCTAAAGTTTTGGTTCGATTGCAAACCCAATTTAAAGCTCGAAGCTTTGTTCGTCAAAGATGGTAGTATTTCCAATCTATTTCAACAACTAATTGATATGAACCAAAAATTGAAATCGAAATTCTTGTTTTTCATTGAAAACACATGCTACTGTATTTTTTTTATTTGGAGAATGACTGTAACATTTTTTTCTTTGTTTGATTTAATAGGTTTTGGGTTTATGTTTGAATGGAGATAAAGGGATAACTTGTTTTTTTTTTTTTTTTTTTTTTAAATGTCATTGTATTTTATTTGAGGGTATTGTAAATGAATGGATTTTTAAATTTTTTTTTGAATAAAAATATAAATAAAATTGGCGTGTCCATCCGTTAGCCATGAGGCATACACAATTCAAAAATGGACATAAAAGTATATACCTATCTTAAAATATAAGAGTCGTATCATTTATCATATTATATTTATCCTTTTTCCTTGATGGGATAAGAAAAAATAAAAAAAAGAAGAGGAAGTGACATTAATAAATTGAACTAGAAACAAGGAAAGCTGCACCAACTCCATTTATTAATGGAATCCTAGGCTGAGTATCTTTGACAAATCTTTTTCTGTCGTCATTCTTGAAAACTTATCAGTAATACAAGCAAAGGAGCAGCTATATATATATATATCTATCTGATCTCCCATTCCCACTTAGAAGTAATGGAGCATCACAACACAGTAGAAGCAGCAAAAATGTGTCCTCATGTGCTCCTCTTTCCCCTTCCAATACAAAGCCCTATCAATTCCATGCTTCAACTTGCTGAGCTTTTTTGCCTCGCCGGTTTACAAGTTACTTTCCTCAACACTAATCACAATCAGCAGCTTCTCTATCGTCACACCAACGTTGAATCAAGATTCAGGCAATATCCTAAATTTAAATTCCGGACAATTTCCGATGGTCTTCCCAAGAATCATCCACGGTCGTCTCTTCTGTTTGGAGAGCTTATTACTTCCTTGCAAGCTGTGGCAGAGCCTTTTCTTAGAGAAATATTAACAGAGTCCGGTGTCACGTGTGTTATACCTGATGGATTATTTTATTATGCAGTGGATATTTGTAATGAGGTTGGAGTTTCTGTTATTTCCTTTGATACTATTAGTCCTTGTTGCCTATGGGTTTATCTCAGTTTCCCCAAACTCATTCAATCTGGAGATATTCCCTTCAAAGGTACTTTTCATTTTTGCTATATTT
Source organism: Solanum etuberosum (assembly GCA_029582245.1). Classification (NCBI taxonomy): domain Eukaryota; kingdom Viridiplantae; phylum Streptophyta; class Magnoliopsida; order Solanales; family Solanaceae; genus Solanum; species Solanum etuberosum. The sequence goes on from JAJONR010003861.1 coordinate 27,814, forward strand.
GGAGTTATGTTAGTGATTTATAGCCATCTAACAAGCAAAAATTTACTTATGTTGTTAAGGAAATGACTTGGACGTGTTGATAGAAAATGTACCTGGCATGGAAAATCTTCTACGGCGTCGCGATTTTCCATTCTATCGCCTCACCAATTGTGCAACGGACCTCTATTGCCAACTTGCTCTCAAGGAAATCCAAAGTATACCTCGATCCCATGGACTCATATTAAATACATTTGAAGATTTGGACGGTCCATTACTCTCTCACATTCGGTCTCATTGTCCACAAACGTATGCTGTTGGGCCGCTACACTTGCAACTCAAAACTAGGCTTGCTGATAATAGAATGTCCTCTTCAAATAGTTTGTGGGAAGAAGATCACAGTTCAATTCAATGGCTTGATGCACAGCCCATAGAATCAGTAATCTATGTAAGTTTTGGAAGTCTTGCAACTTTGACAAAGGAGGAAATGTTGGAGTTTTGGCATGGGTTAGTAAATAGTGGAATCAGATTTTTGTGGGTCATGAGGTCCGACTTATTGAGGGAAGAAGAGTTTAGCCACCAATTTGTGAAGGAGCTAGCGGACGGTTGCAAAGAAAGAGCCTACATCGTGAGTTGGGCTCCACAAGAGAAAGTACTATCCCACCCAGCTATTGGTGGATTTTTAACTCATAGCGGATGGAACTCGACTATGGAAAGTATTGTTGAAAGAAAGCCCATGATCTGTTGGGCTGTTTATGTGGACCAACGAGTCACTAGTAGATTTGTGGGTGAGGTGTGGAAAATTGGGTTGGACATGAAAGACATTTGTGACAGAGACAATATTGAGAAGGTGGTGAAAGATTTGATGGTAACAAATAAGGAGAAGTTGAAGAAATCGGTTGACAAGTTATCTATGTTGGCAGAAATTAGTGTTGGAGAAGGAGGTTCATCGTACAATGCTTTTGAATATCTGGTCGATGACATTAAAAAGTTAGGAAGAAGAGACAAGGATATCAATCCTAACTGCATAGGATAAACAGGGTAATGCTACCAAATCATTGATTATATCATTTCTTCTTCTTTTATTGGATACTACAAGTTATTCATACAGGTACACTAGATGAGATAAAGCCCGCGCTACCATGGGGTCGAACGCAATGTCAGTGTATAAAATTGTATGTTTTGCCTTTTAAATAGGTTATTTTCTAAAAATTGAAGTCATGTCGGATATAATTTTTAAAGTATTATGATATAGAAATATAAACTTATGCCTCGAAAAAGTGATTAGAGCCACAAGCCTAACTATCAGCCCTTAAGGCTATCAACCTCTGTTTCCTAGAGAAGAAATTAGTAGTAGTAGGGTTACTAGAAGGGTGAAATCTGCTGTTCATATGAGCGCACAGGACCGGCTGGAGCGCCTTATGTTGAGCCGAAGATCGGCTTCGGATTTGTCAATTTTGAAGCCGAGTAATGGAGCTGAAGATGAAGCTGCCTAGAGGTGTAGTACAAAAGTTGATTGAAGAAAGCAGAGATGAAACAGAGGTGGCTGAGAAAATTATGGATCTTTGTATCCCCAATTCCAGTCATGACAGTTAGTTTTTTTGCTTAATTGGTTCGCTATAGCGTCAAATTTAGTTTCTAGAATTGTATATAGTTTTACAGGAACTTGTGTTCTATCTGTTGATTTGCTGGTGATGTTGTTATAAGGACCATTGATCTTCTTAGTTTCACTTTTTGGTAGTAAGGAAAACATTTTTCAGTTTTCTCATGTTTGGTCGACTTAAATGTTTTGAAAAATGTTTCTAAATCAACTTATTTTTCCTTAAATTTAAGAAAAAAAATGACTTACCTCCAATTAATAAGGAAAACATTTTCTTTCATACCAAACAAAAAAGTTTTTCAAATTTTCTGAAATTCCTTTTGAGACAAGAGGGGTTGCAGCACTTGCTCATATATTAAGCATCCTTAACCTCCAACACTGAAGTTGTGGGTTCAAGTCATCACATGAGCAAAATGGTGGAAACTCTCACGGAGGTGTTAAAAAGAAAGAAATGTAGAAAAATAGAGGAGTGTCTTAATTTTTTGTTAAAAACTTTGTGCACTGTATTTAGGTAGGATTGAAATGAATTAGAAGATAAGATTTTGGTGGGCACACGTGAGGCTTCAACAAATTGTTTGCTGGAGTGGCCAGAAAGTTGGCCTATCCCCATCAGATGAAACATGTAGGGATTTTCCTATCTCCCTCAGTTAGTTGTTTTCTCCAAGAGGAGGAAACAACTAATTTTTCAGTTTCATCCAAGAAAATAATAATGAAATTTATGTTCAGTCTCACATGGTTGAGGAAATGACTTGTTGGTTTCTGATATGATACTCTTAAGCAATTTTATTCTTTTTGGGCTAGCCTTTGAGATTGAGCTAAGAATTAAGGTTCATTCATGCGTATTCGAGAGATTATTAAGAAAGAATTACGTAAATTTCATGCTTTCAACATTATTATTTTTTCAGGAGCAGCACTTTGAAATTCTCTGTAATAAAATATCTCCAGTGCACAAGAATCTTTTGTATACAGCAAATGAACTGAAATTGATGAAAAATACCAAAACTCTGCAACTGTAAATCTTTCTATATAACTTAAATCCTAACTCTATTATTTGAGTTCTTTTCTTCTTTCCCTTCGTTTGCATTGGTTTATATTACTTAAATCCTAACATAATTACAACCATCAAACATATCCAATGAAAAAAAGAGAGAGAGAGAAAAAAAACAGAGTAAAAAGAAGGCAGAAGTACTGAAAAATTGATCAATCGAGCACAAGATTGCCATTAGCATCATATGAAATTTTGCCTGAAAATTCCAAAGGACGACACTTTTCTCCTTTAATAATAGTCCTCTTCCATAGCGCGTTTTCGTCTTCCCAATTTACTTGATAATCATCATCGTCGTCATCATCATGTTCCACTTTTTTCCTCCAAGATATCATTTTTACCATCAATAGAGCTTTACTACTTATGCTGCTCTCTAGCCTTTCCACTGGCTTTTTACCCCCCAATTGCACACTCTGCCTCTTCTTCTTTTCTCTCTTTTGAAAGCCACCTCCACATAAAAAGGCCATCATGGATACTTAAACCAAGATTATTGCTAGCAAAATGATCAATAAAGTTATGATAAACAAAGAAGAGAAGAACAATCAAAGAAGGGATCAAAGGAAAGAAAATTGAAGTTTGCTATGGATGATTGCTTCCTATGGTTATGGCTTTATACTACTTGAGTAGGCAGAGTAGAATCACTTGTTTTCTACTATTACATAGAAAAGTCAAAGTCAATACTTTTACTAGTTGAACATTCAGGGAAATTCCTTCAAGGTAAAATATTGTTAGCATTTGCCTGGATTTCCTACCTCACCTCAGTTGAATTCAGCTATAATCGTGTTTTATTTTTAAAAAGTTTTCTTGTTAGAAAATGGTCTTTCATGTCCATTATTTTCTTGGAGGAAATCCTTTCTTTTCTTCATACTACAACACAATAGCATCTCAATATAATGTTTTTAGGCCAATTGATCAAACCATATTAAAATTTTATGCCCTTTTATAGTCGTTAAAAGTTCTATAATTATTAGCCTCTCCATGAGGTCCTGGTTAATTCGAACCCAAACATATATTAAAGGAATTATTGGATATCTCTTTGAGCCTTTTCACCTCTACAAAGTAATTTCCAGCAAAATGTTAGTCATTGTTTCTCTAATATAAAACAGGCCAATTTGGTCATTGCATAAAGAAGGTGGCTGAAAGTTGACTATGACTGGACTAGTGATCCTTCAAAATGAATGGATGTAGGGTTGCCGTGAGTTAAGTGTTAACATGTCAGGCTGACTTGACTCACTGACTTGAGTAGTCTCTGAATAAAAACAAACACTAGAAACATTTTCTTATGTTCAAAGTAAAATTTTGACCACCCAAAATTTGAATGAAAAATAAAGTAAAAACTTTGAATGCCAAATTGTCAATGACCAACATAACGTGTGCAACGTTGAGTTCTTTAATATGCCCAACATAAATTGCATAGAACAAATCGATCTTGTTTACTACACTCCTTTTAAGGTTTCCAATTAATCAGCAACAGAATTCATCAACATTACATCAAAAATATGTACTTCTGTTAAAGAGTTTTCACTTGTAGATCAAATAATTTATCTACAACTGTTTATTTTTTTTAGATCCAAAACCCGTAAACTCAAAATACTAGCACTATGGATATGTGTGTATGAGAGAGCGCTCATATGCTGTGTTAGATACAGTTCGGTATCGGATATTGAAAGCACTACTCAACGAACTTATAAAGTACCATTATTGGAGAAACTCTTCATTCTACATGTTTCTTATTTATGATAATTAAATGCTGAACATTTGAATCTGTTTTAAATCAAATCTGAGACTGTTGCCTTCATGATATATTTGATTCGGTTTTTAATTTGTACCAACTGCTCAATTTTATAGATGTAGTATAATTTAATCCACATCAAGCTTATTTAACCCCAACCAAACTTCGTAATGCAAGTACACACACCAAAAAAAATATATTCTATAATGCTTATTTATCATGCATAGTGCATTACAAAAGCATCAAACATTATATTATTGTCACGCTACAAACAAAGCACCTGATCTTTTATTTACTAAGCATACATTTTGTAGTAAGATTTGGAAGCAAAATTAAATAGGAATAGAGTTGGTGACAGAAGGATAAATGACGGTTGCTGGATGACCCATGATTCGGCGTCCCTTCGAGTGACGGAACACATAAACCAGAGCACCAACCGGCCATTCTACAATTGCTGCCGCAGCAAATGCCAAGAAACCAAGTGTTGGCCCCACCACCTTGCACCTATATACATCCGTTTCAAATCTATTATAATATTCTATACACATTTTTGTAGTTTATGTCAATACATAATTATAGTCGAAACTCGAAAGTAATACCACTAACCTGCAAGGATTGCTAGCATTGCCACACTGCACACAGATCGGAACTCCAACGAAACCCATTTTTTCTTATTAATTGGCTAAATATACAGTCAGAGGACCAGCTTGAGCAAAGATGAAGAACAACAAGGCTGCGATTTTTGCGATGTTACACACAAATTTTACTAAAAGGAGCATTGATACGAAATTTGAAGAAGAAGATTAGGGGTATTAATAGGATTGTATCGCAAAGGTGAAAGTATGGATAATGGCGGTGATGATCATGATGTTTATTTAAATATGGAAATGGACACGTATTGGTTTCTGAAGATGGAGGCAGAAGACACGTGTAAATTAACTGTAGTCTACTGCCACGTGTCCAACGTTAAATATAACAATTTTATCATACCCAATATCGAGGAGTTGGAAGATACTTTTCTTTTTTATTTCCGTGATACTTATATTAATTTGAACAGTTGCCAAAAAATATCATTAGGCTGCAAATTCATGGATCCATGTCCTCTTTAATATTTTCTTTCTCACCATTTTGCCCAAGTCCCTACTTAAATTAGCGATACATGTCATAAATTTAATTTAATGATTAAAATTTAAATCTAACCATGATTAATAGTGGAAAGCCTATGAAAGTAGACCTATCAAAGAAGAATAACCTATAAGCCAGAGAATTTAGTCGAATGCAGATTATTTTGTTCAATTTTTATTTTTTTTGGTGATTTACAAAAATAGTATCATGTTTAATTAACTTCATATATGATATATATCCGCTCCCATGTAATAGCTCGCAAACTACATAGGAGAGGTAACCCGCATTAGACAAGCCAATTGCGATGAGTTTGAAAGCTACAACATGAAAGTTCCAAGCCCAAACCACTGAGCCACTCTTGAAGTATTGTATTTATTATATTCAAAGGGTGATATATTAAAATTATTTTTCTATTTATAGTTTTTTAAGAAGGGTGCAAAGTGAATAGTGGACAAGTATTGCTGGAAAAAGAGTGTACTGTAGAACAATAGAAGTATAATTTGTAGCTACTTTATACATGGAATTTGACCTTTCACCTAAAGGCACATATAAAGCTAGATTCGATTCTCGTGAACTTAGAAGAATAATCTCCTGGCAACTTGATTAAGGGAGTTTTGTGATTTCAAGTGATAACTAATTGAGTCAATAATTACTTCTTTAACAAGATTAATCAACACTAATTTGCATGAAATAAAGACCTATTAACATTTTAAGAATGTCCTTTCTCAAAATAAACTCATAAACGATACAATCATTGTAGCCTTGGATTCCAAATACAGACTGATGCAACACAAACACTTTTCAGCCACATGCACCCAAGCTACATTGATGCTCATGAACTTTATATGTTATTCCTTCGGTTTTTTTGTTAATATAAATGTATAGGTTATTTATATTTCACGGTATTAAGAAGATTTCAAATATAGTACTACATATTATTTTTCATGGTTCAATATATTATTTAAATGACAAAAAAATAAATAACAATCATTTTTTAGACTTCGGAATAGAATAGATTCTAAAGTGTAAAAGAAAAAGTGTTTCCTTTTGGATCATATCCGCTTTGTTCTAGTTCATTCTCTTTCCCTGTTTTGTGCAAAAAAATTGTTGATTTGAGTTCTATAATGAATCATACTATGGGGTCCCAACATTACGTTGTTACATTGTAAGTGCAACTTATAACTGTTAATACCGATATAAATAATTAACCTGATAGAGTAAAAATAAAATAAAATTCACGGACAATGGGTATAGCTTACAAGTCGAGAGTTACTTAATATGCTTCAAAACTAATGGATTATTCAAAGTTAACAACAATAATTCACTCACTCTTACTAACAAAAAAGGGTACCATCTTAATATTCCATTAGAGAGGCCACCATCAACTTGCATGGATCCTTTATTATTTATGTATATATCTCTACCAGAGTGTCCTCCATTTCTGAAAACAACATGGCCACAAATTTTCTTCCACTAATCATCCTGACAATATTAACTCTCAGTTCTTCTGGAAATGCTCAAGTGTCTGAAGTAACAACTTCTAATCAAGCTCTTCTCTATGCTTCTCCACCACCACCAAATGGATGTCCCTATTCTTGCCTTCCTCCACCTACCCCTACCGACTGCCCACCGCCTCCATCTTCACCACAGCTACCACCTTCAGGGCCAGTCAACTACCCTCCGCCAATGGGGTATTATTTGCCACCAGGTGGAGACTTTTTACCTCCACCGATGTACGTGTATGGTCCTCCACCTCCTAATCCAATTTTACCTTACCTCCCATTTTACTACAAGAATCCACCACCATCTGATTACTCTTCAGCTGCAAGTGATCATACTATGACAAGCAAGTTATTGCTGCTATTTACATTACTCCTTATCTGGTCACAGTAATGCACCAAACAAAGGTGGCACGATTTCATATTGAATATTGAATATTTTTTAGTATTTGGGACCAAGGAAGTTCATGTGCAGCTAGCGCTATCTAGTAGTACAAAAATATTAACTCTTTCTGGGTAAATCTTCTTTTACCAAGGGTACTTCTCTGACCGCAACAGTACAAGTGGCAAGTAATCTGATTCTCAATTACTGTCTTCTCTTTTAACTATTTTTTGAAGGAGAAAGTTGAAAGAAAAAGCATCTCCTTTTTTTTTCTAACTGACTTCTTCCCCTAAAAAATTGTTCCTACTCGTCATAAACCAAAAAACCTAACAAATGGTTCTGGAAAGAAGATTTTGTCAAGTATTGGCTGTTTTTTGCCAAACACAACCTACCTCCCTTCTCCTTTTTGCCTCATATTTAGTATTTCATGAATGGACTGGCTGCTATATCTATAAATGCATATAAGTTAAGCATGTAAGTATAAAGAAGCAATAAACAAATATATCGATGGGGATTCAAATATCAATCCGCCCACAACTGACCAAAATTCTGGAGATGTCAGAAAGAAACAAGACAACTCTAAAATATCATGCACTGCATAAATAGGATCTAACACGGTCAGCTAAATTGACACAATAAATTCAGAAGAAAAATGCTTTAATCCTATAGGCTAAAAGGGAGAATCACCACAAATCTGGTGGCTAAAAGTAACCCCTAATTCATCGTTTACATCTGCAGATATACAATCATCATGTATAGCTCTAGAACCTATAACTTATGTCTAAAATACTCCGACTTATTATTTCATCAGACAAATAGTAATTTACAACAAATAGGCAATGAAGCCAGATGCCTGCTCTATATGATTTTGCATATATTGATGTATGACGACTTAGAACTCAGATAAGTTAACCAACAAACCCGGTGAACTTTCAACATGCTCTCCAATTATGCACTCCAATGGTAAATCTTAATCAGCCGAGTCAATTCACAATACACCAGAGTCCAAAGCTTTGATTGTTTTGCGTCGCCACATAGCAGTTTCCCGATCAAACCTCAACTCCCATGTTGGCCAGTAGTGTAAATCCTGCTTCAATGTAAGTACTCGAGGCTTCCCGTTCAGGTGGACTGTTCGTACCCGGACAAACTCTCCATGCTCTATTGTCTGTGAAAAGTTAATTAGGCATAAGAACAGGACATTAACAAGATATCAAGTCAGAAACTTCAAGATCAGTAACAATCAGTTTTGTAAGGTAATAGTATTGATATGTGCCAGCCAAAAAGCTCATGAAAGATTTTCAGGTAGGGCTGATAAATGGGCATGTTGGGCTGGATGTGTGTGTGTGTGTGTGTGTGTGGGAACCAACTTGACCCAATTTTTTTAAGGGTTTATGCCCTTTTTAAGTAATTAACTCAATTTTGTCCGATATCATTTTGAATAAAGCAATACAACAAATATGAATACTTCTGTTATTAAGGAAGACAAATATGAATACTTTTATACAAGAAAATATCCAAATTTACATGTTTCTATTGGAAACAAATTTATAACACACCACATTTACATTTTCGGGTCACTAATATTCTGGCTATTAGCATATCATCTCATACAAGTCCTTAAATCTGGCAAAGCTTCATCATGAAATAGAAAGAGATCTAGATTTAACCATGTAATTTTTTTTTGTTTTAAAATTATACTATGTTATATTTAATTCAAAAGGTATTTTTAAAGCTTTTGGAAATATTGAAACTTATTGTGTAATTAACTTATGATTTTTGTTTGCACTACATGACAAATGTGTCAACCTAATGCAGTAAAAATTGTACAACATCAAACTTACAAAATACACAGTGGCGAATGCAAGATAGAGGTACCGGGGGATCATCTAAATCCAGCATTTCCAATGAAGAGCATACATTTATCCATAAAAAAAATGCTAAAATTGCCACAAATAGCAAGTCTGAACCCATAATTTTATTAATGCAATTAATTAAATACTACAAACTTTATAGGTTGAGCCCATAAAACTCAAATTCAAGATCCACCTACGAAGATCATATTCATGGTACAAGAAAAGTGAAAACATAGAAAAAATCAAAGTAAATCTCACGCAGTGAACTCAGATTAAGGTAAATCTTAAAAATGAGTTTGAATTGGGCTAGTATTGGCATGAAAAGGAGATCCCCTTGAAAAAAGGATTGTGTTGGGGGAGTTAAAAATCAAATAAAGACAAAATTATCTTATCGCTGACCCATAACATTTTGGATAGGCCATCAACTTCTGGGCCATATTTGACACCCCTAGATTCAGGCTCTAGAATATTTTTTTATATTTTTTGGGTAACTAATCATAGTATTAATCACCAAGTGACTTCAATAAAATAATCAAATAACCAAACAACAAACCGTATGGGTTATCTCAGATGTAAACAAAAAGACTACAATATTTGTAGTAAACATTTTGCACCAAGAACTAAGCAAGAATATAAGATTGGGTTCGAGATTAAGTACATTATCATTTTTCTCTTAAAAATCCTAGTTCCTAACTTCCCAAAATATGGAAGCAGGAATGGTATACCATTTGGAGATGATCAATAAGGATCTTATAGCCTGTTTGGTCAAATTTCTAAAATCAGCTTATTTTAAAAGTTGATTTTGAAAAGTGAGAAGCAGTTTGTGTTTGGCTAATCAAACACTTTTGAGCAGCAATTAGTGTTTGACCAAGCCTTTAAAAAGTGTTCCAAAATGTATTTTCTCAAAAGTGCTCCAAAATGTATTTTCTCACAAGTGCTTTCAGAAAAAGTACTTACAGAGAGAAGTTACTTTTTAAGCTTCTCAAAAAACAGTTTCTGCTTCTCAGTTTAAAAAAAAAAAACAGTTCTGCTTCTACTTAAAAACACTTTTTTTCTCCTATAGCTTGGCCAAGAACCTTAACTTTTGAAAAAAACACTTTTGAGCTTGGAGAAACTTGGCCAAACAGGCTGATATTCATAGCTCTTTCCATACACATAATGTATACAAAGCATCTCAAAATAACAAGTCATACCTTCGTGACGTCAACAAAAGCATCCAAAGAGGGAGTTGGTTTTCCATTGACTTCAACTATCCATTGCAGAGCATAAAGACCATACCGATGTACTGGACTTCCATGACACCACCTGAGAGTTACTCTAGGCGTTAATAATAGTGGCATATAGCTAATAGCCAACTCAACAAAAGATACACAACTGTCCTCTCTTTCTTTTACATTAGATGCATTATGAAACTTAGAAAGACTCAATCAGCCCGTCATCAGAACAAAGAGTCCATCAATGCCTGCTGATCAGTGATAACCCAGGAACAATTACAGCAAACTCTTTTTCTTTAAGTTAATAAATTATGACAAATCCAGTAAACGATTCCCACAATAATATTCCTTTCAAATTAAGTCTTGAAAAGGAGCAGTAAAGCAAAAATGTGTCTTAATTTGGATTTGATTCTTCCTTTTACAACAAATGCATACAGGAAACTTATTACCTTTTTCCTTTATTTTGCTGCAATTTTCTCAAGAAACATGCTGCCAACTTTCTTGACATCTAAAAAAAGCTTTCCACAGTCTAGCAACTACTCACCTTGCTACATATACTCCATGGCCTTCATCAGGAAGAAATCCAAGTGCACGTACTGCTGGATGAGGATCTTGGACGATACAACCACACCAACTTATTGCACGACTTGTTCCATTTCCATCCCTCACATCCGTTCCCACAAGCAGTTCAATTTCCTGGCCCTGAGAATTCATCAAATAACTTAGAAGAATTTAAGAGAATGAAGAACTAACTTAAGCAGGACATATGACAGTAGTAAAGTTCTTTTGGTCATATATGAGGAAAATGGGGAAGAAAATGTAAACGCGATTTGCCCCAGCGGCTCACCTGACGAAAGATTGTCAAGTTAAGTCTTCCATCGCTGTCATTAGACCTGTCTAATGATTGGCATGCATCTTCGATGTCACGAAAGCATGTAACTGGTTCTTTATTAATTGCTAAGACCATATCCCCTTGTTCCAATAAATTTTCAGCTTTAGATCCAGCAAAGCAACCTTTAACTCGCAATACTTGGCGTCTCATGGGATCCTTCTTTACGAGGGCCTAGAAGGTATAACATGTATCAAGAAAATGCTTACATCAGACACATGGTGCACCCATTTCAAACATCTTCTGCAGATTATCTAACATGTTTTGTAAGCTCACTGGGCATAAAACCTAGTACTAATTATAAAACGGGAAGAAACAGGCACATAAATAGTCTATATTTAAGAAACTAGGGCAAATAATTCGAGTAATCAGAGATGCCCATGATCAATGATCAAGTTGCATCCATGGATCTCCCATCCAACCAAAATCCAAACATATAAGAAGCTAGATTATCTTACCATTATATTATCGCCTAGATCTCTACTACTAGATTATATTATCGCCTAGTTCTCTACTACTTGAGGATTGATATTAAAGCTTTAAAGAGAGTTTGAAACCTAATCTGACCAAAACAAGCCTAGGTTGTTGGAAAGAGATTTTTAGAAAAACATCTAGTTTCTAGATGTGTTTCCGCTAGTGTCTTTTTGAATTAAAGAAAAAAAAAAGAAAAAAACACTCGGGATAAGATATGGATAGAAGGAAAAGCAAGAACAGGAAATGACAAACCAAACAGATATCTCCAGAACTAGTAGCTTACCTGGATCCAAGTATCATTGAGTCCAAAACTTCGAGCTTTGGAAAGCAACGTAGGGTAAAGTTCAACTTCCAATATTCTTAACCGAGGCATAGGTCTTTGCAAACCATTTATTAGACGAGGAGGTCCGTCGGCACCGGAAATAATCTTGCCAAGGACTTGGCTTATGGTATAAATTGGAATACCTCGAACAAATTGGTGATCTTCTGACGAACTACAACCATACTTGAGCTGAAAAAACGAAAGAAGCAAAACCATTTAATTAATCAAAAGAGAAGTTCTAAAACTAGTTACATCCAATTAACAAGAGAGAGGCATCAGTTGGGAGTACAAACCTGTGTTGAAAAGCTTCCCCATAGAGCTTGAACCCTGCCACGCTCATCAGTCAGCACACCAGAAAACGTACTTCCGAAATCTGAAATGAGAATCATATGGAATCAAAGAATGCCCAAAACAAATGCCAAAACTACTATAGAATTAGAGAATCAAGAAGGCCATAAGTGGGAGAGTGTTACCCGTGTCAAGCTCAATCACTTCCATGTTTGTTGCTCTGTAACGTGGACAATCAGCAGAACCAATATTCACAGCAGCAGATGGGTTGGTCACAACCGATTTTCTGGAAGTTGCCTGTAGACTTCTGCTCAATCCCACAAGATACACTGAATCTCCACGACGAAGAGCAGGATCTATGGGCAACAGAATACAAAATTTAGACAAACATTAGCAAAATTAGTAACGGATAAGACAGCCATTTTCTGGAAGACGTGATAACTAGAGCAAGTTAATTGAACCTACAAGGGTTCCACTTGCCACAATGGTAATTCAAAGATATACCATTCATCGGAAAACTTTAATTACATTGGAGCAGGGGCTTCATTTTAATATATTGTTCATATAGTCCATTAAGATTATAAAACAATCCCATATACATTTCGGCAAGAGAATAATCAATAAGGACTACGGAGTGGGAAACCATTTTTATAAACTCGGTTACAAGACCATTACCACAATATGATGTAAAAACAACAATACAGTGAATAAGAGGAGAAGACAGATAGTGCTAAAGCTGGATTATGTTCTGAAACAACAAAGTATATTATGATCAGAGCTGGATGTTCAAAACGCCATTCAATTACTAGGAGCTTTACTAAATTCTCCCGTGCAGGCATCTTCTGACAAAGGAGTACATCTAACAGCACACGAGAAGCAATTGGAATGGAGACAGATGGAAGTAATAAGTGAATACGTGTCTAGATTCATTGTACTAGAATAAGGAAAATCATATAGAGGTTTTATAGGATACTTAGGATATTAAGTCTTTACTTGTAGCATATTTACTTAATTTGAAATGGGATTGATTGCCTTCAATATTTGTACACAGCCTTAGACTCTTATACTAGGAGTGATAGGATCAGGAATGAAACTATGTAGGACAAAATGACAGTAGCCTCCCTGGTGGACAACATGAGGGAGGAGGGGCTGAGATGGTTCAGATGTGTGAAGAAAGATGAACAGATGTCCCAGAGAGGAGGTGTGATGTTGGCCAAAGAAGTTTTGGGGAAAAGTGATTAGATAGGGGATGGCTCACTTGAAGATAGGAAGGTCAAGGCAAATGGTAAAAGGTAAGTAGATCGAGCGTTGTCTAGTTCCCTTATCAGTATTGTAACTATTACTCGCGTATTATCTTATTCTTTGATTATATTATTACATGTTGTTTCCTTTGCTTCAGTTATCGTATTATTTGTCATTGCTACTGTTCTTATCGTCATTGTTTTCAGCATGTTTCTTTGCTATTGTATTTTTTTTGACATACTTATTTTTTTATATGCTTAACTTGAGCCAAGGGTCTATCGGAAACAGTCTCTCTACAAATATTGTGAAAGGCAATCGCCTCATCGCCAAAAGGCGATACCATGGCGAGAAAGGCATCACCTTTTGTATTTTCTTAAAAAAAAAAAATGCAACCAATTTAGGATTTTAAAAGTTATAAGGTAATTTTAGGGTTTTCTTTCCAAATTTACACAGTTGCACACCTAACTATGACTCCGACTCCAACTAGTCGACTCAAATAGACTTCGCCGGCGACCGGCCAAACTTTTCCGACGACTCCAAAGTCCAACCAATACGTATATCTTCTTTTCTTCTTCTAATTTCCTCTTCTACCGTTTCTTTTACCTTCTTCTTCTTAAAACTTCATAGTTACTTCTACCTCTGTTTTTTTCTCACTGTTTTGACTTTTGTTCTGTTTTTTTCTCATTCAAATTCTAGACTTTTGGTATGTACTATCTATTTAAAGTTTTCAAATTGAAATATTCGCTAATATGTTGTTGCTATTGAGATTTTGATTATTTATATATGAAATTAAATATTTTAATTTTTTGGTATTAACCGGCACTGCACTACAAAAAGGTGAGCGCCTCGCGGCGAGGCAAACCCTTGTCGCCTTTCGCCGTCCAAAACAATGCTCTCTACTTACTTCAAGGTAAAGGATAAGGCTTTCACACACCACCCTCACCAGACCTCCTCACTTGTGGAGCGACAATACTCCTTACACTAAAAACAGGTGCCCCTTGTCTCCAAACAATCATTCAGGCGCCATACCTCTCTTTAGGATCGTTTAAGCATTATTCATATTTCCAGTGACTAGAGATCGACTACCGACTCCCTCCTCTACACTTTGGATTTATTGTCATTGTTCTGCCAATTCAAGTTACACCAATGATGTTCTAAAAATCAGCAGTACGAAATATCTTTGTGATGATTGAGAATAGATTCCTTTCCATGTATAATGCAAGAAGCATTTTCTTTTTTATTATGCACCAGCAACTTCAACCGGAAAGAATTCAAGGACCGTTTTCCTGTTTGGTGATTGTGCACTAGTGAGATTTTAGTGTCAACTTTCTACGTTTTCAAAATAAACAAATTCAAATTTGTTTCAGCACTTTAGTTTTGAAGGAGACATGTTTTAGTAGTAAGTGAATATGTCTACTTTTGTGGTGAACTACAAAAAAGACGAGCATAAAGAATCAAGAGAGGAAGTTTCCACTTACCAGGAAGAAGTTCAGCAGCACGAACAGCAGAAGCAGCAGCAGTTCCCAGAGCAGAAGGATCATATGCAACCAGAGCAAAATTATGGACAGGGTGAAGGAAAACTACCTGAAAATATTACCGACCTCCTCAATAAATTTTTTAATCATAGCAGGTAAGAGTGTTAACAACAATAGTTTTTACCTCTCCAGGAATCTCAATAGGAAAAGCAGCAAAAGATAGCATTATATCAGAAACTGATACTGCAACAGTGTTTTTGTCAACTGCAACCAAGCCCATGTTGTGGGAATGGTATACGATAGCACCAGTTCCAAAAAAATGCTGTGAGTGAACTCCATCAAGCATGCATAATGATGGTACATGGACCTGCAATTCCGAATCATGAGAGGCACACCAAATTCAGATAATGGAGATAGGAATAACCACAGAACCATACATGTCTAGACATACCTCTCAAGTCTCAACTGCAACAATTAGTATTGATTTTTCATATTACATATTTACTAGGAGAACATACGACAATCTTAACCAGCAGTTACCAAAAGAAAACCATCAGTTAGTAACATTATTCAGCATTTTCTATGTTCTACAACAGTGTAAAAGAAAAAAGAAAAAAAAACGAATGATTAAGATTTGGACATAGAAAACAGACAATGCCTGCGATAGATTCAGATCTTCATTAAGTGCAAACAATACAATAGGTGGCCAATCTCTAAGTTAATAAAGTAACTAAATATTCTAGCATCATATATATTTGATATCTTCAGGTATCCTGAAATTTATCTATCAGATTTTCCTTCTTAAAGTGCAATGAATCTAGACATGTATGAATTCACACACATATTATCTTTAATATTCTCACACAAGCTATTGAAAAATTTCGTCCAAAGAAGGATCCCACCAAAAGGAGACATTCCCTCCCAAGAAAATAGGTGAGGCATACCCTATACACACATACATTGCACTTACCTAAGTTGCGCGGACTCTTCATTTTTGTTATCGCACCCGTGTCGATACGAGACGGGTGCGGGTGCAGGATACGTGTGGGATTCGGTCAACGCACATCAGATACTTTGACCAGAGTCCATGGACACATTTGGGGGAAATTTGAGATTTTGATAAAAGATAAAATAGATTTAAAGACACGAGGAATGGCATACCTTCAACATTATAGTCCTTTTTGTCTCTTTTTTAGCTTTCCCTCGGTCAATATTCGTTGTTTCATGTTTCAAGCCAGAGTTGGTGGAAGGTCTTAAATGACTTTCTTTTTCTTTTTTGAGGGGAAGAACCAAAGAGCTTGAAAAAAGAATTTGAGGGTCTTGGAAAAGACGACCTAGAAGATCTTTCATAATTTAGAATATCTTTATAGCTTTATTTTATAATTTTCAATTTTTAACCAAATCCCAGCCATCGTATCCATATCTGGATCCGTACCCCCGAATCTTAAAATTTAGATTTTGCCGAATCTGACCCTCGGATTTGCATCCGCGTCGGATACCCGCATCTGAGCAACTTAGGCACTTACTATTGTGCTTAGAATGATAAAATCTTCTCTCTTTTTGATGAAGTGATTGTTATATAACTGGCATCAAGAAGATGCTGAAAACAGTACAAAGAAACTAGGGGAAGCTCCTAGAAACAAAAACCTACAGATAGAGCATTGAACCATTTTCTTTTTTTCTTTGAAAAGTACTTAGATGATAGAATCTACCCCCAATTAACCACGGAGAGAAAGGAGAAGGGGATGCTTGGTTTGCAAAAAAGTTGTACATACATTACAATATTGAGATTGTTATACAATATAGTGCACGAGTAAATCTGAATTTGCTTTCAGATGTTTGATTCATCATTATCAGAAACTGAATGAGTAATCAAAATCTTTTGGGTATTACATGTTTATTGCTATTGCATGTGGATCATATAAAAATAATACACCCTTACAGCATTACTATGGCGGAGACTGAATATGCAGAAGCAAAAAGAAAGGAAGCAAACACCTGATAATCAAAGCATGGTTTAATGAAAGGGGTTATCTAAATACTGGTAACCCAATAACCCCTATAGACCAATGTTTATTATGTGAAACTGCTTAGGAAATAAGATACAACTTCAGTAATGCAAATAACACAAGAAACAAGCATAGGTGAAAACTAAAATTACCTCGAACATAACAAGAGTAGGCTCTATTGCACGCTCAGCAACAGAGGCATTATTAGCCACAGGTGCAGCACCTTGATCCTCCACGGCCCCAGAGTCATCAAACCTTTCCTCTCTATGTCCATTTAAAGAGCGGCCAATTATTACATCACCATCTGCAGATAAGTTTTCTTCCACCCTCCGTTTCTTAGTTCCAGCATCAGAATCATCCTGACTGTTTAGTCCCACTGTAACATTGTCACAACTAATCTCCGTATTGGTAACTCCATCCATTGATTCTTGGCTGACTTGTTGAGGCCTAAGATCCATTGCACTAACCTCAGTAGCACAAGAAGAAACACTATGATTTGACAAACCTTGTTTGCCTGGGTGAATGCCAGAGAATAGAAGTGGAGACTCAGGTGGCAAGGCAAGTTTCACAGTCCATAAACCAGAGCTGTCATCGCGTTTATATATCTGAGGAGGTGCATACCATTCATGGCGGTCAATTGTGACCAGTACAGACTGCAGCAAAAAGAATTTCTATGAGAAGGCCTTGGTACAAGGAGATGATAAAAGCGCCAAAGACTATTCTATATCAACCAACAAGCAGAGTCAAATTAACATCCATAATATCTGCAAAAACCACACACACTTTTCATTCTTTGGGGATTCTTTTTGTGAATATATGTTTCTGACTACTACACCTTCACAACTCATCGCGTTACTAGGCTTGACGTTCAAATGGTTAACTACACTAGAAGACTAAACCACAAGACTGACAATGTTTACATGCAGGTGAAATTCTTGATCATCTATATCATCCACCACATCAAACACCTAAACTGTCAAAGAGGACAATACAATTCTTCTGATAAAATCAAAAACCATTTAGATAAAATCCTAAAATCGATACACAGATTCAAGTTTTCTTGCAATGATCCCAAACTTTGGGTGACAACAAAAGTTGACATGTACTAAATTTTCCTTCTGATTTGACGCTCTCAAAACAAGATAAACTCCTGCTCTGAGACATAAGTGGTAGCCGACTGTAGACCCACTAGGATCCATAGTTTTTTACCGTGGTTTATGCAGAAATAGTAAATCCAACAGAAGTCGGTATTTGTGAATCTGCATACCAATTTAGAAGTAGATGGGAAAAAATCATCATGATTTGCCAATAAACAGAAGGAAATGGCAGTTGAGAGCAAGAACTACATATACAGGTGAATAAAAAGAGGCAACAATTGTTTTCTGAAAGATATCAACACACGTGTACAGATATTCAACATAAGAAAAGAGGGACTACTAATACCTTTTTCCGGTGACGATCATTGTAGCTTATATACTCCAATGGTACTCTTGCACTCCTAGACAACTTAGATAAAGCAGAAATTAATTCTTCAAGGGTCGATATATCTTCTCCGGCAAATTTTTTAATGATGGCATGGCGAGGAACTCCTGCTCTAAATAGCATATATCTACAAAACCAAAGAAGTTTATAACTGTCAAACATTCTTTTTCCAGTAAAATACCCCTAAAGATAGCATCAACGGAATTTTAAACTTAAACCAGAAACACTTCGAATACAAACTGTTAGAAAAAGCAAAAAAAACATAAGCCAATGACTGCAGCACAGCGATAATCTAAACAGGGAAATAAGATGTACAGACCCTGTTTCTGCCACATAGACAAGACCACAGTGAAAGCGGAAATTTCGAGCCTGCATTAAAAGAGGAGGAGAGAAAGAATAAAGCAGAAACGTGAGCTTCAATCATACTCAACAGATAAAGAGACAAAATATAAATGAGTCAAATGTGCAAAAGAAAGGTCTTCACTTAAAAATTCAAATACTAACTACATGACTAGAACTGAAGTACAGGGAAAACCTCTTTATTTAATTAAAGATGCGGGAAGACAACCAGAATTCTATCCCTCATAAAGTATCAGCACTAATATGGAAAGGGGATGAATGAACTTATAACCAGTCACTAGGGAAGAATTGTAAGGCACTAGCGGCAGAATCTTACAAACCTGTTGATAAGAAAGGGGATGAATAACTGCACCACTGACTTCCAAGAAGCGGTCAGGAGTAATTGAATGCAAATCCTGAACCTGAAGGATACACGAGCAGATGAATCATATTGACAGCTTTAACCCTTTCTTCTAATAAAATTTAGTTACTCCTTAAAAAAATGGGCATTACAGTTCTCAAAAAGAAAACGCTCGGCAATTACACTGAAAGAGAGAATCGAAATTGATCAAAGATTTCTAAAACCAAACGAAAAGGGAACGAAAGAAGAATCATAAATCATGGATCAACTAAGACCTCCACCATAGCTAAAAGGTAATATCCCACTTTTGCAACTGAATTTTGTGACAAAGCAAAATTACCACAGGTAAGAGGTTAAGCGGGACCACATCAATTATCAGTGGGCAAGCTTTTGTATCTTCTTCATTTACCATTACTATTTACAAGTTCTTTCCTACTGGTAGTATGGACAAATATGACAAAATAACAAAAGAACAACAAAATCAGAAACAATACCTACAGGTATAGTTCGGTCTGTTATTGCTGTTCTGGGCTATTGGTAACTCATCTGTCCACAATGTCTAGAAAAATTGGACTCTAGATAAGCAATGGTAACTCACTCACTAGCAGACAGTTCATTCATCATATTTTATAATTATCTCGTGTATTATCAAGGATAGGAACTGTGATTGGCCATTTCGATAAGCAAACACATATCACAATAATTATGATTCAACGAGATTGTTAGAATCCTAAGAATATTCTATAGCATATGTATAAATATAGTAAGTAGCTTGATTTACTCCTAGATTTACTCTAGCTTGATTTGATATTGATTTGTATTGATTAGGTATCGATTTTCTTTCCTTTTTAGGACATGTATACTTAGCTATTGAAACCCCAATAGCTTGTGGGAATAATGAGTTCTCTCTCAAACTCGTCTTCTCTTCCATTTAAATCACAAATTTGTTGACCGAGATCTCGCCTACATTAAGCATCATACAAGTTTTTGTTTGTTTTGATAAGGTAAAGGTTTATTAACAAGAGTACCAAGAGTTACAAAAGACTGCTGGGAATATCCATGCAAACAATGACAACATCTCCCTAGCAAGCGTCATGCTAAAACCAACCCAAAGGTTAATTGAGATGAACCAAAATCCTAATTATTTTTATAACTATGATGTAAGATTATAACCTTCTCTTTTAGAAATCATAGAAATTTCAACATTAAAGGAACACTCACCAATAGTTCCACTGTCATAGGAGTTCCACCCCTTTCTATTTGAAGCTCAACTTTCTGCCCAACACTATCATCAAGTAAAGTCTCCATCTTCAGGAACTGAGTAATCACCTGAATGAAGCTTATGGAAGGAAATCAGTTCTACGAACCATCAAATGAATGATTTTCCAATTATATAAAGAAGCAATTGCCAACAATGTTAAGTTTATGTCAATTGGAGAACTAGAACTATCTTTTGCCCATGTAACACACCGTCAAGGGGAAGGATAGATAAGTGCATGACTTTGTTAAATTAGGTCCCTCATTCAACCTGGTCCAATGGTTGGTTCTTGAAAATTGAAGTACTTCTGCAGAATCTAGATGCAGTGATAGAGGAAAAGAGAGCGGACGATGAGCCCAAGGTATGAGCCAAACAAATGTATTTAATCAAAGTTCCAATAAGTAATGCAGAGAATCAGAGCACAATGAGGACATCAAAACCATCAATATAAGTTCCCTACAACAACAAAGCCAGACTAACCTCCCCATTCATACGAACAAGCACATCACCAGGCTCCAAATGATTGTGAGCTGGGCCACCAGGTACCTGCAACAATAACAGAGAAAAAGTTAAGTGTTGATACATAGAACTATAGTATACTGTGTCAGGACACTTGAAAGAAGTGCACTTACCACAGAATCAACGACAAGCATTCCAGTCTCACTGGGTGGAGAGGAATTGCGCACCAACTATTCAAGTAAAATTTCAAAAGATTATGTATCATTATATTAGTAATAGAGCTTGTAACAATATATTTTGGTGCTTACCTGCTCTGTGGCACTAAGGAGGCCAAGCCGGCGAGTTTCATCATATCCTTTGTGGAGAAAAGTTACCTATATGAAAAACATATATACCATTAACCAAGTATACTTATGAAATTATGTGTTCCCTAACTTGACCTATCCTGTTTTCTCTTTGATTTGAAATGGCATGCTCCTTAATACACGTAGTTGATGTCTGTTTTCGGGGTTAAAGAAGCTCGTGCAAAGAAGATATATATGAGATTAGAGAGAAGTTCCTCATCTCTCTAGACCTTTTGTCTCTTATAAACTACTGTAGTTTTATATTCGAGTAAGCTACATGTCACATGGATGCAGATGCAGAATAGCGGTCAGCCAAAGAGAAAGACTAACCCAAAAAGGCCTCACGAACCTTTACAGAATAAAACCCATTAAGATCATCTCAGAGGACTCATGTACAATTTAACATGCAAACACAATCTAATGTACTACCATCCACCATGGTGGACAATCTGGAAGGGAAGGAATTCTAGATGTTCAGAGAATGTTGAGAATGGAGTGCAGAATTACAAGTTGAACTTCATCTAGCTTTTGTGTTTTTGGTGTAATCAGATTTACTCAAATGATACTGTTCAGTCTTTTTCAGATGACAAGGGAACTTGCAGCCTCTACCCTTTGGGTGCGCACAAGGTAAAACCTCAGTCATGTGCAATAGCTCAATCAAATGATATTGTTTCTATTATTGATGATGTTTTAGATTCAATCTAAAGTAGAACTTGAGAGTCCTTCGGTAAATATGGTTTCAGTACGACCCATGTACTGCTTTGTTCATTTGATATATAGATACAGCTACCAGTTTCAAAAAAAATTAGATACTGTCTCACAATAAACAAAATTGAAAGAGCCATCAGTCACAGAAGCAATCACTTCACAGGGAAATAAAGTTTAAAAAGGTATTGTAATGGAGAGAAGCAGAGCTAACAAACCTGAAGCGTACCACGAGGAATGGTAACAGCCTCCCATTTATTTGTGGTAAGATCCAATCCTTCCTGTAAGAATTCCAGTGCCCTGACAACCTATAAACACAATAAATATTATATAAGTGTTTGTGGTTTTTGTTCACAGGAGTTAACCATGTTTTTGTGTATGTAATTTGCATCTCCTTGATGCCTTTCAAATACAACATCTTACTACATAAAAAAGATTATGTAAGTGTTTGTGTGTCCATTAATTAATAATTGATTTCCTTAATAACAGAGAAAGTTCAGACCTTAACCAGCAACACGGGTTTGGGGGCAAAAGATTCCGGGAAACAGAAAATGTTCAATGCCAGCAAATAATGAACCAACATGACTCATCAAGGCAGTTAAAGATTTGAGAAGGAAAGACACAATTAAACATAAACCCTTCACTAGGAAAATAAGATAGACAAACACACAGAATATGGAAAGCTTGTAACCATCTGTACTCCCATTTTTTGTAAGAAGTTAATCATACAAGGAAAAAGACTATTATCACATAGTAATTGCATATAGAATAGGCCATAAAATAGAGTGAAGTCATGTAAAAAGAAACTTAAGGTTTCAAATCCCCTCAAAGATATCAACCTACTTCAAGGATGACAAATGAGTAATAACAGGAAAGAACTATAATAGGAAACTGATTTCAATGAAATAAAAAAGTTGGATCCTATAACCCATAAGAGTACAAAGAGACAATAAAAATTATGGAGATACATACGTGCGACCCTGCATATCAGGGACAAGTGCACATTGACAACAGAAAACCCAGAAGAAGGAAAAGCAAAAAAAAAAAAAAAACTGATCAAATAAATGATATAGTTTCCAATATAAAAGACTTAGGATCAGGCAGAAAAGAAATCAAAATGAAAATAACCAATTCCAGAGAAATATAAAATATTTACTGTTTGCCCATTCAAGAAGTCAATAAAGACTTTTGCAATGCTATAGTGTTGTTGGAAAACAATAGTCTCTGACAATACTTCTCACTAGTTAAACTGTTAAAGTAAGAAAATCCAAGTTTAACTAAGAGTCAACTGTCAAATGCACACTTCCCACAGTTCAGAAATAGAGGATAGAGAGGTCTTTAACAAAGAGAAGATCAAAGATTGTGTACAAACTCGTTCTAATGGCAAGAAAAATGCAGAAGCACTTGATGACTTGCTTCCAGCATTCAAAGCGACAGCTCTCCCTTGCCAATTTATTACAGGGGAGCCACTTGAACCACCTTTCGTCCCAGAAGCAGCCTGTTGGCAAAGAACACAAAAGTAATTCAATAACTATAGTCCTGAAAAGTTGGGGTAGAAGTGTGTTGATGACCTAAAATAAATAACCTTCTATTTCCCTCTTTTACAGCTTTTAACATATAGATGAGTTGGGTTCACAGAGTAGAGGGAAATTTTTAATTTATTCTCTATCTGCCACCCACCCACCCCACCCACCCCCAAAAAAAAAAAATGTTATCCTTCAGCTCTCCTCGTGTATTTGAGTATAAATTTCCACTGGTCCCCGTAACATCCTAGCCATCATACATTGTGTCGCCTGTTTACATTGATTCAAGAAGGTTTATCTTCCTATTGTTGACCACTAGTCTATGAATAACTTTTGTATTAGAACCCCCTTCATACAGACATAGTATCATAGATTTTTGTCCGCGCAAGCTCCTTTAGTGTTCTAAGCCACATTTCTTCTTGGCAAGTTACATGTTTGTCATATATATGATATAATGCACTCTGAACAAACAAATGGAGCTAATTTATCAATTATGAGGGCTAAAAAGCTCAAAATTTTCTATTACAGACTCCACTTACTTGCATGTAGAATGTGTTGAAGTCATTGTATCCATCCCTGCACCAAAAATTGGAGTCATCAAAAGGAATACATTGTGCTACCAAACATTTGCAATACAAAAAACAAAGTGGATTGCGGCACAAACACCATGGAGATGACTTCATCAGAAATTCATACAGAGGACATTCACCATAACACTAAAAACGTGACTTCCTATACAAACGACAAATGATAAGTTCATAGTTTCGTTATTTTAATTTAAAGCAAGATCATTTTAACATCCTAAAGCTTTAATATGCTCATTGTATTTGGACAGTAAGGAAGTTCCCGACATGCAATAACACAAGCAACAGTCTACATTACATTGATTTTGAGGTAGGGCAATGCTAATGTGACATAATCATTGCACCCAAAACCAATCAGAGGAAAAGCAACACCTTAAAACAGCAGCAGCCAACAATTTGTGCTTAGCACTCAAATATGTAGGAGTTTAATGCTAATAATCAGCTTCATCACATATCAGAACTAAAAAGCTCATCAATAGGAAAATCTTTCCAATTGGCTGCACAAAGCAAAACCCACTCTGATGAAAGAGATAGTAGACCACCAAAAAAGCAGCACAGTATGTATACAGAAGCATGTTTATAAGTTCTTTTGGCTGAAACTGTATAAAGAAATTCTGAAAGAATGTCAAACACTTAATGAGATTCTTATGGCCATATCATTAAGGGAAATACATGAAATCTCCAGGGTGAATGAACATTTTAGGTAGACCATGACGACAACAACAACAATAACAACATTTTAGGTAGACCACGACATACTTTTTATAATGCGGAGCATCTCTGTCAAGTCGAGCCAGGGTTCCAGCTAAAATAGACACCTGCATAAATCCAGATTAAAGCAAAGAGAAATAGGATATGAAAATTTCTTAAGAAAATATAGCCCCTCAAAAACAATCAAAAGGATGCAACGAAAGGAATGACAGAGCCATATGTCAGCATTCAACAATCAAAAGCATAGTTTACAAGCAGATTACACATCAAAGAGTTATGCATCCCCTCTACACGTTTTAAGTGATATCATGCCTCCAAAGTTTTTCTCGAGTCATAATGCCTCCATCATGGGCATTTTTCGACAGGTACGCCACCTCCATCAAAGTTACTAAGAGTCGGAACACTCATTCCAGAAAGTTCTAACCCATTTACTGATTCTTTGAAGATGCTATAACGAGTAGGCAAAGTTTCATTTCATTCCCTTCTGATCAATTACAGGAAACATTAGTCATAATGTGACTGAATATGACAAGTTTAGTAGAATAATAATGTAAGAAGGTCCTTTCATGTAAAAAGTATTCCGCTTGGATACATCATTCATAAAGCAAGGTAAGGCAATAAAATAAAATCTCATCCACATACCTTCTCTCCACTGTCATTACCAACAACCCTGATTTCTAGTCCTACACAAGCATCCTCCGGAGCAAGGGAAATCTCTTCATAGCTCAAAAATTGTATTGCAGCAGGATCATAACGGAAGAATCCGAAGTCATGAACCTAAAAGGCGATCAATAAGGTTCACTTATGACAAAATAAATAAGTATGGAATCTGATTGTCAAGTATTCTTCAGCAATTCTCAATGTCCCAATAAACCTATGTATAACAACAAATTGGAGTCAACACAGACATATCTCTTCTGCTTCATTTTGTATGGTACACTTAACTTCTAGTTTTTTTCATAAAGAATGACACATTTTTATATATGGAAACTCTTAACTTTTAAACTTTATATGTTACCCTTAATGGCATGTGCTTATAGTCGTAAAAATTGTCAAGGCATGTTAAAGACAATAAGTTTTAACTGTAACTTTGATATGTGGTAAAAGTTGTTCTTTCTTCTGTGTCCAGTCAAATATAGCCAAATAAAATGGAACTGCGGGAGTATCACTAAGTGTTTCTATTTGTTATGGAGACCTTTATTATACCTTGAGTTATGGAGACCTTTAGTATACTACTGGATTGGGTAGTGGAAGGAGGAGTTATGACTTATCATTTGTTAAACAGATATGGATATGGGTGTGAGTACCTGAAATAGGCACGAATAAAGTGTCCGAACCATCATCGCTTTCATAAAATTTCAAGGGACCCGAATAAAAAGTAAAGGGGCTAATGCTTGGATCCAACTAAAAAATATACACAAACAATTACTCAGAATTGTTGAAAATTACCTCATTTTCAATTAACAAGGTGACTTCAATCAATTGTTATTTAAAAATGTGTAATAACTGACATCAAAGTTTAAAATCTAAATAATTCAATAACTGGCATCTTGATTCAGACGAGGAATATAAAACTGAAAAGATAGCAAATACGAGCTTGAAAATGAACTCACAGGGTCTCTATAAATGGGATAGATTGGTATCTCTTCACGGTTCACAAACATAGCTTCAGCCACCACGGGTCCTAGGAAGCAAATAACAATGAGCACTTCCATCAGACAAAGAATTGAACTTGAAAAGATATATATTTAATTTGCCGACTTTTTAAGTTACTAAAAACAAATTAATGCTTGTTATCACCAGGTTTTACAACATGTCGATTTGTAAGTATAATCCCGCGACGCTTGTCAACGACAAAGCCCGTAGCATAACTTGCACCAGCAGCCTCGGTGTCAAATGCTCGGCAAGCATTGGTCCGGAGAACGACGACGGCGGGAACCACCTTGTCAAGAGCCTTTCGCCAATCTTCTGTGGTAGCGAGACTCTCCTTGAACGGAGGATCTATATCCATAGACAATTCCTCCTTCATTATACTCGATTCTGGTCCCAATGCTTCCTCGGATCCTAACCTCTCCAGGGAATCGCCCATTTCGAAACCCTAATTTCCCTCTCGGAGTATCAATGACGCAAAGACGAAAGACGAAAGACGTAAATGCTACTTATGACGCAAAGATATGTTGCCGACTCAGATGGAATGGGAGAGAATATTCCGGCGAGGATGAAGGATGTTGTTCTCAACGAGTATTAGAAGATCGGCGGCGAGTGCGTAGTTGAATTGGTGCTGACAAGTGCTTTATTCAGTCATTCGTCTTTCTTTCTCCGATGCTTTATGTACAGAATATCGAATTACGAAAAAAACCCTCTACTTTTGTTTTCTTCACGTGGGCTAAATCGCGTCCGTAATCAAGAGACGATAACGGTCTTTGTGTAAAGATAAAGAACCCTTAAACTTGTCAAAACTTATCATGTACCCTTCTTGATTTTGTTGATGTGGGCATTTAAATCCCTCGTCCTATTATGACAAATAACTGTAAAAAAAAATTACTATATTTTTAAGAAATAATCTCATAATATCACTCAAATATATAAAATTATTAAATAAATCATAAACTTAAAGAAATAACTGTAGAGCGGGACAAAATTAATGATATGTAGTGCAGGGGCAGAGCATATCGAAATAATCTTTTTTATAATAATGTAGTGCGAGTTGCGGGTGGGGTAAAAAAATAAAACCTAAAAGTTTCTTTATTTATGAATAGAAACAGAAAATAGCTGAAAAGGTATCATAAATGGTCCATGAACTATTGAAATAGATTTAAAATGATCGCTTAATTATTTATTTATCGAATTTAGTCTTTTAACTATTTAAAATATTATCGAGTTTGGTTCCTTAACTATAAAATTATTGATTTTAGTCTTTTTTTAGGTATTCAAAAATTTATCAAGTTTGGTCTTCGTCTATCTTTTATACAAATATCGTAGGTTTATATTAACAAAATTCATATTTTCGTGAAATTAAATATTTAATCTATTTTTCCAATTGTTTTTCTCTCCCTGCTACTTTTTCTTCAAATTACTCTAATGAAAATAACTTAATCTTAACGATTCAAAATAAAATTTCCCCTTCTTCAGCAGTTAACAGTTCATACTCATAAAATAAATAAAAGATTTGATCTTATTATTCAAATTTCTCTACCTAAAATAAAATAAAGAGAATAATAAAATTGATCTATTTCAAAATAAAACAAATCTAAAAAAAAAATTGCAAATCTACATTATTGTAAATTTCAACTTCTAAAAAAATAAACAAACTCCCTTCAATAAAGTCACCGGAGTACAAAAAAATTGGAATGAAAATATGTGAGTAAAAAACTTTTAATTCTATTCTCATTGCAAGATATTTATTTTTATTAAATATAAATAAATATCTCTCTACACCTAACGGGTAATAACTTTTTTTTATGATAAATTTTAGCATTTTGCAAGTCAATAGCAATAATAATATACTTCATTTCATCATCCATTGAATAAAAGTCAAAAAAATTATTTTCTTTCCTCCTGAATTTTATTTTAAATCGTTGAGGTTAAGATTCTTTTCTTAAAAGTAATTTGAAGAAAAAGTAATGAAAAAATAGAAACAACTAAAAACTGAGTAAAAAATTTAATTTCATGAAGGCCCGAGTTCTGTTAATATAAACTTAAATTATTTGTATAAACAAACTCCAATAATTTATGAACCATTTATGACATTTCTAAAAAAAATATCATTCAAAGATGTTTTCTCGTGAAAGTGATTTTACCTTTCTTTCTTGTTTTGTTTTTTAAACTCAAAAACTAAAAATAAAATTGTCCCCAACTCTATTTCAGAAGTGAAGCACGTTATATTGAGCGAGTCAAAGCAAATTTATGAGGGGCAAAAAGGGTTTAAAACATATGAAAGCACAATATGGGGTAAGGTAAATTGGAAAATTTATGGGTTAAGGCTCAATCCACCCACCTTCACTTCGTTCCACTTCATTGTCATCCTTAATTTTGTATTTAATAATACAATGATTTATATAAAAAAAACTAATTTAGTAAAATAAATTATTCTTAAGTCATATATGTATAAATAAACCCCACAAATAACAAAATATTAAAAAAATACATATAAAAGATTTAATCCATTCATAAATTTAATCGATCAAAATATCAAATTAAATTCTCATAAATAAATAAAAGACGCATAAGATTGAACATATTTCCGTATAAATATTTGAATTCAATGGTGAATGGACTTATCTCTAAGAGTGGAGGTTTGTGACTTTGTATTCCACATTAATCAAATATGAGATATAATTTTTCAGATCTTTTTAAAATAAGAAGAAAAAAATATATATAAGGTAAAATCTTAATTAGTTTTAAAATCCTAAATATTAGCAAAGAATTATTTATGGTAAAGTCTTAATTGATTTCAAGACACTAGCTATTAGGATTTCCTACAAAATTCAAACAAGGATGGGTAAATAACAATTTTATCATTTAATGAAAGTAAAAATAATAATTAATCATCATTTTTAGGAACCTTCGTATTTTTAAAGTAAAATAGATTATATCGTTTAATCACACCTAGAATGCTCGTTACGAAAAAAAACAATGCAAATAACATTACCAAGTTCGAGGATCATTTTAGATTTGGTAGATAGAAATTCCTCTCTTTTGGATATTTGGAAATTAATGGGGATTAGAGCCGTCAAAATAGACTTAGCCCATGAGGTCGGTCCAACCCAACCCGTTATTGGGGTAGGGTTGTGATAAGATTTTTCAAGTCCATTTAAAACTAAGGGTTATAAGCCCGACATATATAAGTCCTAGGCCTTTGTGGCTTGATTGAGACTGGGATGGGTCGGCCCATGGGCCAAAACTATTTATTTAAGGATAACATATAACAATCTTACTAGTATATGAGCTTATTACTTAAATGCATGTTATGTTGTAATATTATTAATCTTACCAAAATTTGGTACGTCCAGATGCATGTATCGCGGGATACATGGACTCAAAATTAGGTTAATTTGTTCGAGATACACTCTATTCAAGTGGATTCGCATGTATCTAGGATATATAGACAAATCTTACGCCATCGCCTCCCTTTCATCTCGCTTGTCAGTCTCTTATCTCACTCGCGTATATGAGATGCATCACACGAGCCTCCCTCCCATCTCGCTCGCATATCTGGGATGCATCATAGCAGATACATGTATCTAGCGTATCTAGTATCCTAGACATATGTTAATCACACTAGATTTTTTGCTAGTGTTATTGAAACAACACCATCGTTTGCCATATTTGATTTGAAAATCTCCTCACTTTCCTGATGTTATAGAATTTCAAGTTTGAAAAGAAAAAAAAAAGGGGCGAGTCCGCCCCAGCCCTAGGCCCTTCTAGGATTGGGTTGGGTTAAGCATTTTTAGGTACTTCCAAATGAAGGACCGGCCTGCCCTAGCCCATCCAATTTCTTGGCCCGCGAGGCTTGGATCGGGTGGGATTGGGCCGACCCTTTTTGACAACTCTAATAGGGATGATCAATAGCATTACACAAGTCACAACAGAATATTTTAAGAGATAATTAAGAGAACATATAATATAAGATTATAGAACCATTTCCAAGTTGAAACATTAATAAATTGGAAACGACATATACCTACATTTATTCTTCTACAATAATTAAAAAAAAGACATCTACATCTGTTTTTCAACCGTCTCCAACCTTAGCAGATCTAGGATATCAGATCACTGATTTACTTATCAAAGAATTGTAATATATATGAGATCAAAAAAGAAATTGCAGCAAAAAATATCTCAAAAATGTGAAAATTACGTTATTGTTGGTGGCCTAGTGATCAATGAAATATCTTATATAAGTAGGACGCCAAAAAGTAGGTTAAATATATTTGGTTTGCTCTTAGCTTCGAAGGGACGATACACTTTTGGTGAGCTCATTGAGTGGTTTGTCCGTTGATCGAATCAAATTGTACACGAACGCTCCGGCTAGGGTTCCGATGATTGGACCAACAATATATACCCAAAGACCTTTGTAAACATGTCTCACTAGAGCTGGACCAATACTTCTTGCTGGATTCATTGATGCTCCTGAAATTGGCCTGCATTTTTATTTTGATTAGGTTTTTGCCAAAGAAAGGTTAATTTTTTTTTTTTAATTAAGTGAAACAGTTAATAATTAGCATACCCTGCTACAAAAACGTTCAAGGTTATGGTCATTCCCACAGCTATCCCAGATACATGTCCAATCTGCAAGAGTAACACAAAGTATAAATTAAATAATTAATGCAGTTAGCACAGTATTAATGACTGATTTCACACGTAATCTATAGCATACCGCTCGTTCATCTGTACCAACGCCAGAAATGACGAACATGAGAAGGAAAGAAATGATGATTTCGGCAGCAAGTGATTGGACATTAGATCCAGTTGGAACTGTACCAAAATAAGCTTCTGGAGTTACATCAAACATTAGAGACAGAGTTCCACTGGCCAGAGTCGACCCCATCAGTTGAGCTACTATGTACAAAGGTACCTGAAACACGTTCAATTATATTTTAGCAATTACAATTAGTTCGATTATTATATACACAAAATTAAAGTTACATACTTCTTTCCAAGGGAAGCGACCGAAGACGCTGAAAGTAATAGTGACAGCGGGATTAAAATGTGCTCCTGATATATGTCCAACAGTGTAAGCCATGACCATAACAATAAGTCCCCATGTCACACATATCCCTGGAAACGTAACGGTCCCACCATAAAGCTTGTTCACTACAACCGAACCACACCCCGCAAATATAACAAAATACGTCCCTATGACCTCCGCAATCAACTGCCCATCACGATCCAACTCATCAAATAAATCTACTATTAATAAAACAATCACGATACTGGGTATTACAAATTATTTAAGTACCTTTTGACCGAGTACAACGACGGCAGGCGATGAACAAAATCCAACCTTGTTATTGGAGGCTGCTTGGACATTACCTTCCTCCATATTCTGAGTGATTTCATCTTCTTTATTTGACACCATTGTTGTTTTTTCAATTAAATTAAAAAGGGTATAAGGTAGTTGTTATTATTATATAGTTATAATATGATAGGATTAGAGACTCTTTGTTTTTGTGTGGTTTGCTGCTAAGTTGATAATGATTATGGTAATTGATAGAGTATTAATTATTGAAGAGTGTTGGAGGCTGGAGTTTATTAAGAAAATTGTAATTAGATATAATAGGGGATTGGAGTTTTACTATAGATTAATATTGAAACTCCATCCAACACTATTTATCAAGAGTCCTCCTCCACTCAAAGTCGCTTCTCTTTTGCAAACCTTAATCTAAAATGATAGAAAAGATATACTTGTATTCGTACGGTTTATTAGGATCGTACGTATGTAAAGAAAGTTTGAATCAGTATTTATCGTGAATATCTCAATTAGTTCATGGTTTCATTTACTTATTCTTATTCACGTTTTAAGATAATAATAAAAGATATATTATTTACCTTCTCAAAACTAATTAATGGGGATGATTTGTATATCTATATAAACTTTTATCACTTAATTAATTATATACAATATACGTTGTTAACTTATTTAATTGCTTATTGATGGTAATTTAATATAATTTGGTCCAGTCTCCTTTTTGGGAGAATTGAGCGTTTAGGGTGCCTTAAATAAAGGTTGAAAGTTTCACCTTCACGTGGCTAATCGCAATCCACAAGTGAATCAGTCGCCTTTTTTAGGTTTTTAATATTACGAAAAAGAAATAATAGGCTTACTCAATTCTAAATAATTCACTCAGAAATTTAGTTAATTTTGTTTTGTAACCCAAAAATCTATTGATATTTTACCTAGAAAGTTATCCAATTAATTTAAATAAAATTTTGTTGAAATGTAATTTTTATTTTAGATTAATTTTTTAAGAAATAATGAGATATTCATTTAAATTATTTTATTGACCTATCCCAACTCCACCAATGAAATCTGTAACATAGTAAGTGGATTAAATTAGTTGAATTACTTTTTGAGTTGAATTACAAAATAAAGTTAAGTGATTTTCTATGAGACTAATCTAAGTTAAGTGAATAATTCAAAGTTGAGTGACCATATGAGATATTAATTCGAACTGTTTGGTAGGAAATCAAACCCTTTTTACGAACCCGAGCAATAAACAACTTTATGCATAATTGCTCAAAAGTCAGCATTTCCCTTTCCTCATAAAAAGGCACAAGTTTGGAGAAGGCCCCAAGGCTTGTCTAATTTCCAAATTAAAATAATAAGATGCCTCTTCCATATACCTTAGGATTATGATTTTCTTGGTTCTAATTATTTTGTCAACATCCACTCTTGACGATAGTTTTTGAGCTCTCAACGGCTCAATGTTTGCTTGTATGACTGTGATTATTTTTTATGAAAGAAACGGCAAAAAAGAATGATGTGCACGAGTGTGTGAGCAATTTTGTTTGGTAATTGGATTTTGAGGCAAATGAAGCAAACATATTTGTCATATCTCTCTCATTATTTGACACGTTTCAAGTCACTCATAGCATATTATATGTCTTGTTATGAAACTTGCAAACAGACAAATGCTAGCCAAAAAAAACCATGAAATTTAACCCCTAAAATTTCATAAATATTGTAGGCAGGCTAGGTTTAAAAAAAACACTTGAACTTTTGAACTGTGGTTCCATCAAAGTCCCAACTAACTACCTCATTCCCCACTACACAAAGTAGGTAACAAAGTTAGTGTTTGGTAGAATTTAGTCGTCTAATACTCATCAAATCATACTTGTTAGTAAAGAAGTAACACCTGTAAAATGTTTATAAACTCTAAACAGATATTGACACAATGCCAAACAAGCTTCATTTATAATATACTTAGTATAAACTGTCAACATCTAATTAAAGCTAGCACAGGAGGTTGAAATTAAGAAAGCAATAGAATTTTGAATTACAAGCACAAATTACAAACAATTTGATCATCACTATGTAAGATTGGATGTGACAGAGTCCTGTTCCTTAGATATACATGCTCAATATAGTTACTCTAAAATAAACTTAACAACAATCACATCAAAGTCTAAAAATCTGAAAATAGCTAAGACAACATCTAAAATCACGTTATAGAAAAGTAAACTTCCTGTACAGAATTGTGGTTTCAAGCATATCGCTCTAACACATAATTACAATCACGAAAACCATGGTTCAAGAAGGAAACTTCAACTAGCTGTATAAACTGCGTGGTTGTAATTTATGTTACAAAGAGCAATTTCATAAACTATACTTCTAAGACCTTATATAATTTTCCGAA
Source organism: Solanum etuberosum (assembly GCA_029582245.1). NCBI lineage: Eukaryota > Viridiplantae > Streptophyta > Magnoliopsida > Solanales > Solanaceae > Solanum > Solanum etuberosum. Next base: position 62,064 of record JAJONR010003861.1, read on the forward strand.
TTATTGACCACTAAACAGTCACCTGGCACCCTATCTAAGAGCCCGGACTGCCAATTTTCAGTATCTATCCAGCTTTTCCAAGAACAGAGAACCAATCTCACACAAGCCCCTGTGTTTCAAGAGGAAAAGGGATACAGGAAGGAAACAAACAAAGGAATAAATCTATCATTTCGAAGTAATTTTGGAGACACAACTAGGAACAGACAGATCAGCTGGAGTGCATACCAGCGCCCTTTGTTGTAAATGTCTCAAACTTTGTTCCATGCTAACTTGTACCATCTCAGCGAGCATCTCCTTTGCTTTTCCTGATTGCTCCTCACAATCTATCTGAGATATGAGATTGGATACAATGTTCTCTAATGTGTCAGGCTCAAGCTCAGACCTCGGGTAAGGAGTGTCTCTCAGCAACCTCAAAAGTGTTTGTGCTTTAGTTCGAGACTTGGCTGTTCCTTGAACAGTCAGCTCAAGGAGCCCAGGAATCACACCTTCTCTGAGAATTGGTTCTCGGTATTTAGCGCGGTCACTCTGACACATTGTCAGGAGAGCTCCTACAGCATGTTCTCGGCTTTGAGCAGATCCACTTTCAAGCACTTCCACCACTGCAAGTACTCCCCCATCTTCAGATATCAATGAATTCCTACCCTCTTCATAACACATCAAAGATTCTACAAGAGCAGTGCATCTTTCAGTAGTTTTTGAAGACTTTTTACAGGATTTAAGCAGAGAAACAGTAGAAGGAATTGGTTGTTCCCGCAGAATCAATAGTAGATTGTCTTGATAAGTTGACAGGTTGGAAAGAGCCATCACGGCATCGGCCTTGGCTTGTGAACTACCGTGCCTTATGATTTCCACTAGCAGAGAGAAAACACCAGAAGCACTAATTATGGGTTTAGTGGCAGGAGAAGCAGATAATGTGAGCAAAGCAGCAGTAGCATGATCCTGGAGAATTGCATTCTCTGATTGAAGAAAACCAATGATGGGTTCCAGAGCACCAGCATCTATGATATTTATCTTGTTTCTGTAGGTGAAAAATGAAATGAAATAGTCAAACAACTAAGTTTGAAGCTCCAAAGATAAATACTTGCACACTACAATACTGTTTGAAGTTGGCAAATTCACATTTCGATATTTTGTTAGCTTAGATCGCGGAAATGGTAATTATACTTTCCTATCTGATGAAAAACAAGCAGTCCAGCAGTAACATAAAGGAAGACATCTGGCTCTCATTTCATTAGGTTTATATGGTTTTTTTCCAACCGATTTCCTCTTTATATAAAAATGTAGTTCTTTTCTAATTAAAATGATACTATAATGGATTAGAGTAGCCAAATTATGAAAAACAGTAATCAGACTTTAGCTTCGATGTATAGAAGTCCTTAATAACTAGGACGGTCTATGGATTCTGTCACACAAGTCTACTCATAAGGAATTAATGGAAGCTAGAAGGAGTGCACAGATAGAATTGGAGATACAGAGCGGGAAGCAATGTAAAGGAGGAAAGGACTTGAAATTTTATCTTGACACACAAAAAGGAAAGAATCTTAAACATGGTCATTACTAAGAATTGAAATGTCAAAATAGGGTATATTCCCCGCAAGAGTTGTAACAATGAACAAATACGAGTAAGAGCGATAAACAGTACAAAGCAATCACCGAAATCTAACATAGTTTACAGCTTACCAAAGTACTAAAAGGGTCATTCCATTTTAAAATTAAAATTTGATATTCCCCATACAGGATTATGGAAAGAGTAATCTGCAAAACTACATCGATCAATGCATTATTGCTATTAAAATATCAACAACCCTCGCACAATAAAATATTTTAATTAAGAGTAGAATTTCTTTATCAGAGAAAGGAATCCAATCCATGTGATGGCTTCACAAACAAGATAAAAAGAAAGGTAAAAGTGAGACAAGCAGATGAGGTAAAGAATTTAAAAGAAGAAAATAAAAGAAAGCAGCATGTGGATAAAAGAACAGCCCCACCTGCAAATTTAAGCAATCTGATACTTAAAGCATCCCGTGTCAAGGGATCGATCGAAAAGCATTTTGAGTAAATATGCCTCTTAACTTTTACTAACTTTAATAAATCTTCAAATAGAGGGCAACAACAGCAGTATAATCTTTTAATGAACCAATCAAAAGTTGAAACTACTACAGTTACTCTGTTCAGGCAATTCTTATCCTTGCGCATTTTGATGCTTCAAGAATTGGATCCAGAAATAAATTGCATCACGAGTTCAGTTTGATCCTAGGGGAATCTCAATGAATCCCCACAAGAAAACTAGGAAAATAAAATTTCAATCTTAATCACTGAAAGTGGAATTTCTTTAAATACAATAAAGATCAATTCTAAGGTCACACATATTTCCACAATCTGAAACAAATAAAAAATAGGACCATCTCTTACTTTTCCCAGCAACCAAACAGAGAGGGGGAAAAGAACACAGTAAACTTAACGAAAAAGGCAAAACACAAGAAAAGTATCAACTTCCCTCACTAACACACTGATTCCGAGGAAAAGGATGTACAAGTAGAAACCAAAAGCAAGAAAGTGACGGAAAACTGAAAATAAAAAAATCGCACGAAAACTCACAAACACAAAATTGGAATCAGAATTAAGCCAACAAAATTAAACATACCCTTCGTCTTTTACAGCGAGATTAAGGAGTGCAAGAAGAGCAGCTTCATTAGATTCAAAAGATTCCGAACGAAGCATATCGACGAGGGGTTTAACGGCGTTAGAAAAATAACGGCGGTAACGCTGAGAAGTCTTAGTTAAACGGCGGATCTCCTTAGCCGCCTGTACTTTCAAAGTGGGGTCATCAGAATGAATAAGAAAAAGGGTTTGTTGGACTGCGGAGGACGTCGCCGTTCGCCGAATATCTCCGTCGGAAAAGCTGTCGGCGGCACTGACAGGACTGTTCAAGTACACAGAATTCTCGCCCTCCGAGTCCATAATTTGTTGGGAGTGAATTATTGGGAGCAATACAGAGTTATTGTATTAATGGAGAAGAGAAAAATAAATATCTGAGCTGAGCTTATTCAAAGCTCAGAGGAAGAGAGCATATAGAAAGAAAATGGTTTAAAGGAAAGAGACAATTTAGTTAATGTAATATAGATGTATGGTAGTTGCTGTAAACTTCTTCTCTTTTTTTTTGTGTTTTGAGAAAGAAAAGAGAAAAAAAGAAACGTAAGGTTGAGATTTTTAAAGGAAGTAAAGAGGGTGCCGTGGCGTTAAGCAACATATATAAGAACCCACCACCAAAGGTTATATTAGGTAAATTATATGAAATAATTGTTTTTAATGATACTAATACGATATAAATATGTGTCATGTATTTATTGAATTAATAAAAAAATTAAAAATATGTAAATTTTTATCATAAAGTAATTCATCATACTTAAATTAAGCAACTAATTACTTCAAAATTGAAAGTTTATTTAGTTATTGACATATTTTTTTCGATAAATATTGAATATCGGATGAGAAATATAAAAAAGAATTCACACCCCACTTGTGGGGGACTGAGAGGTTTTTTTTTTTCAACGGCTTTTGGTAGTTGTTTGGTCTTTGGTATTCCTTTTACCATGTTCGGTTATTACGAGTGAGCTTTTGACAACTTCTGGACAATGTTTCAATTGATTTATTTTAAGTATTCTAAAATTAAAATTTTAAAAATAATATTTAAATAAAAAATAAAGAAGCAAATAAAGTGTTTTGAGGTATTTATTTTAATCCAAAAAAGAAAGTAAATTGAAAATTATAATTGGGATTCCTAAGTTAAGAAAAAGTTCTAAACTCATCCAATTAAACTCTTAATCTTATCCAAATTACTTATACGACTCCACTTATTTTTTCTTCCTTGCAATAATTTGGGCAGAGAAATTTTATTGTTACCGTTCATTTTTGCATCACATATGACTAAAAAAAAATTGTCCACGTTCCCATTTTAAATTAAAATATACTGAATTTGAACTTTTATTTATCAAATTTTGTCATATTATTTACATGCCCGCTTTCTTAACGAAAAAGATTAAAACAAAGGGTTTCGATCGATTCTTTGGAAAAAAATTTATGAGATTCTTATAATGAGTTGAAAAAATAGTACATATAACCTCATCGTGATCCATGACATTTTTGTTAAATGATTTAGAAGGACGGTTGGACATTTTTAGAAACAATTACCAAATTGTTAAGTTCAAACTTTAGGATCATATACACTTTTACAATATCTTTTTTAAGAATCTCACTTATATTAAAAAAAAAAAAAAAACTTAGTCCTAATTTATTTTATCACAAGCGACAAAAAATAAATGTAGTAGTTATATAGAAATGATTTTCACTTTTTCAATAATAGACGTTAGTTTAGTCATATATAGAAATGATTATCATTTGTTCTAATTGCTTGTGCACCATATGAACTCTTTAATGGACCTCGTTTAAGTCGTTAATTCGTTATAAAGCATAAAATAGAAATAAGTAAATAATTATGATATTTGTCTTGCGTCTGTTATCGTAATAATAATTCTAAAATAGACATATACTCCCTTCGATTCATTTTGATCATCATGCTTATTAAAATTAGCAGATATTTTAAAAAATTAATTATTAATTTTTACTTTTACCTTTAGTAACGAAAGATTCATCTAGTAAAAAAGAAAGTAGTACTTGATAAATTGAGATTAGAAAAATAAATACGAATAATTTAGTAATTATTTTTTTAAGGGGTGGATAAAGAAAAACGTGAATAGCAAAATAAATGTAACTATTTTGACTAATTGATCGTATAAGTAACTTTTCCGACCAATTGCCGACGTTGGGGAGGGGGGGGGGGGGCTGTGAGAGGTGGGGGTCCATAATAGCTACTACTAATATATATAGTCGTGGGTCAAAATTAAGATGCCCTTATGGCAAATACTTTTCGTCAGTTTAACATATTAATTTATGCATAGTGTTTTGGTATATATCGTGGGGTTTTTTCTTTATGTCCACTTAATATTTATACAAACAGAAAAAGGTAATTTTATATTTAATTTATAATTAAAATGATATTCATAAAGAATTACAAAAATATAATAGGAGAACCCAATGGATCGTTAATAATTCTTCAATTTGGTGTGCATTGTTTAATTAAAACGTTATTGGCAGCCGTTTGACTAAATTAGGCTCCTAGTGATAACTTTTCTTTGCCTATCCATTCAACAGTTTTAGATTCCCTTTAGTTAGTCATTACATTTTCTCCACATATGTATTTGTAATTTATTTGGTCCACTAAAGTTATGACTATTTTTCAATTTTCTTATATAATCTAATAATTATTATATTCAATAAAAGTAATATTTATTTTCATTAGTGATTTATATGATCTTCCTTTACCGCCTTAAAAATCTTGACGGCGAGCAGACATAATTTAGTTTTGCTACATTAATGGGCAACAAAAATAAAATATTAAGCTTAAACAAACAACGCACAATTGTTCTTGAAATTAATTATTTTTCTAAACGACGTGTATAACTATAATTAAACTATACTCCACTTATTTGCATGGCCCAAAATGATGTAGTATGAATTTTAGGAGGATTAAGCATTAGTAGGTCCTTTAATTTGACTTTTTTTTTTAATCAGCCATTTAATGTGGTTCAAGTGATTGAATTCATATTATTAATAGTATGAGTAGACCCTTTGTCATGATTATTACTCCCTCGGTAGGGGTGTGTAATATGGTAGCTATCGATTTTTATTTTTTTTGATATAGCAATTTATAGATTACTAGAAACAATAGCCTCTGCTATCTGTTATTTTTTGTCTCACTTCATATGATATAAATAAAATTTAGAAAGTCGATTAAATTTTAATATTGTAATTTATAGTACTTTTTACGTCATTTTTAAATAATATATGTTACTTCCCTTGTCCCAATACATGTAGCACAAATAAAATTTCAAGAGTCAATATATTGTTAATTATTGAGATTTACAATACTTTTTACGTAGTTTTCATTAAATAATACATGTTACTTTTTTTGTCCTATTTTATGTGACACAGATAGATTAATTTTATGAATCGATCGAATTTTTTATACGTTTTTTTTT
>JAJONR010003862.1:0-33583 GCA_029582245.1 Solanum etuberosum
ACCTTTGATTGGTACACAGATCTTGAACCAAATTCTATAGATTGTTGGGCTTGGGAGCAGTTAGAGCAAGAGTTCCTTAAGCGTCTCTATAGCACAAGATGTGTCGTTAGTATGATTGAACTTACAAAGGCTCGTCAAGCTGAATATGAGCTAGTTGTTGACTTTATCAATCGTTGGAGAAGTTTGAGCCTCAACTGCAAAGATCGCCTTAGTGAAACTTCTAGTAGCATTGAAATGTGCATCTAAGGCATGAATCGGGGTCTTCACTACATATTGCAAGTAATAAAGCCCAATACATTTGAAGAGTTAGCAACTCGTGCACATGACATGGAATTAAGCATGACTTTAAGAGAAGATCAACGATCTCCTGTCTATGAACCTCATGAAGATGAAGATATAAAAGAACTCCAAAGTGGGGGCAGGTCTGCATCTGAAGTTAACTTTGAAGAGTCAATGTATATCTAAACACTCCTTAACGCATGAGGTTAAACTTCAAGTTATAACGCTCCTTAACACATGAGCTTAAACTGCAAGTTTAAACACTCCTTAATGCATGAGCCTAAACTGCAAGTTTAAATGCTCCTAGATGCACAAGCCTAAACTTTATATCACAAGACTCTTCAAATTCAAGCTAAATCACTAAGTTGGAAAGCTCTTTATATTTGAGTTAAATCTTCAAGTTGAAATCCTCCTTGAAACACGAGCTTAAAATGTATGTCACTTAAATCTTTAAGTTGAAATGCTCCCAGACAGAGGGAGTTGTGGATATGCAGACTTCACCCAGGCCTAGCCTGGCAGGATGATTCTCTTTGCCTCCCTTTTTTTCTCTTTTTAGACTGTTTTTGTTTTTAGTTGCATTTGAGGACAACTGCGTATTTTGTTGGGGGAAGGGGTGAGGTATTTCCATACTTACCTCTTGTTGTTGTTTTGTGAATATTGGTTTTATTTTGATTATTGTGTTTTTGTGAATATTGGAGCTTATTGGTATATATTTATCTTGGTTGATTTGATTGTGGTTGTTGATAAATTGTGGCCCATTGTTTTAATTTGAAAATGGTGTTGAAATGGTTTTGAACAAAGTTTAATTTTTTTCCACCTCTTTTGTATGTGATTGTGGTTGTTCTTGTATAAATTTGAGTGTCAGTTATGGTCGATACCGATGACTTGAATAGTGCTCTTAATTGAACAAAATAAATGTGTGGCTACGATGAGGAAAACTAAGTTACATAGAAAATATGTGAACTTTTAGCATCTCATTGTGACTAGCCGATTGTTGATTGAGTCTCTTGTGATGAACATTTCACGCTAGCTAGAAAGTGTGGAGTCTTGTTTGATAATTGTGCTTATGCCTTGTGTGGTGAGGTTGTCTTGAACATTGTGCTTGATGACACCTAGAATATGCCCTGTTGGTCCGATTGATTGAGTGAAGAAAGCAATTGAAATGATCTTAGGCAAGAATTTTGAAGAGTGAGGCAATTTGACAATATACCTCTTTGTGGCCAACCTTGTGAAATGTGTGAACCTTGCTTGGCACCTTTTAAGCCTATCCTTTTCTTAGAAGAAACTTGAACAACTTTGACCTATTTATCCCATCACCCATAACCTTCATGAAGTATTTGTTCGTTTGAATAGCCAACTTAGGCCAGTGTGGTGAAAAAGAAGGAAAGTCAAGAAATGTGAAAAATTTCCCCTTTGAAGGATTGTTTTGAAAAAGATGAAACCCCTCCATGTAAAAAAAAAGAAGAAAAGAAAAAGAAGAAAGAAAAGAAAAAGACTGAAAAGGAGCAAAAGTTGTGAAATAAAGTTTGTAAAAATAGTAAAAAAAATGGGGTATTGGTGATTCATGTTGAGTTGAATAATGGGGTGGATTATGAACATGTTTGAATGTGAAAGAGAAGGAGAAAAAGTGATTTTCAGGCCATACTTCATGAAGATGGAAGCCACTAAGCCTAAATGACCATACCTTTACATTCAGCCCCATTACAAGCCTTAAAAAGACCTTTGTGATCTTTAGTGAGCTGAATCGAATGTTGATTGGAAAATAAGGGCAAGCCTATGGGTGGAGTCATGCATGTGTTATGTTTTTTTTTAAGTGTGAGAGTTGTATGTGATTCCGGGACCGTAAATTTTGGAGGAATTTTATGAATATGGAATCATCTTCGTTGTGAGGGCATTTGAGTACCTTTGTTGAGCTTGAACTTGCATTTGAAGCAAGCATTGTGAGCTTGAGTACACTTGATAATGGTGAGTCACAATTTGAATCTTTGACTGCACAATTGAGCATTGCATGTGTAGTTTGAACCTTTTTTGTGCATTCATGTTGAGTCTTAAGAAGCACTGTTTGTAGACATCCTTGTTGAACCGACTGATCTTGAGTTTTACTTGAGGACAAGCAAAAGTATAAGTTGGGGGTGTTGATGAGTCTGAGATTTGGACTCATTTAGGGCTTTGTTTTGATAGTTTTAGTGTCCTCAAATGCCTAATTTATGTTATAAACTGGTGTTAAAGCATTGATTTTAAGGTATGTAGACTAAGGAGCAAGGCAAGGACACTACCAGGCAAAAAGGAGCAAACAAGCTGAAGAAGTGAAGAAAGTGATCTTGGTGATCGCCAAGACCACTCGGCGAACCGCCGAGTGGCTCTTTAGCTAGCCCAAAGTTCCAGCGTGCCAGCCCTAGCGAAGAACCAACTTGGCAATAGAAATGAGTAGTCAGCGAATCGTCGAACGACTCCGCGAGGGCAACCTTGATCGCCTAAAGTCACAGAACCCTAAAGACAAATGGCCAATGCAAACCGGCTACGGATTGGAGCAAAGGGCGGATCGCCGACCTGTTCGGCGAGGCCTGACTTATTTCGCCCAATGGCTTTTCGGGCCAAAAATTTGGCAACTATAAATTGGAATTTTAAATGAAATTTTAGGAGTCCCAAGTTCCCTTCGAGAGTTTTGATCCCCAAGTTTGAGAGTTAGAGTTTCTCTTACTTTTTGAGTTTCTATTGTAGACTTTGAGGATTTCTAAGCTTAATTTTGAGGATTTGTAAGTGGGTTTCTGAATTTATTCAAGTTGGACCATTGTAAAGACTTGAGAACCTTTACCGAGATCATGGCTAATGTATTTGGTAATCGTTTTTCTCTTTTTATGATGTGTAGCTAAATCCCCCAATTCTTGGGGTGTGATCATGTGTTTATTTGTCTAATTATCTTATGGGTATTGTTGTTTAATGATGAAATTGATGTTTTAATGTGGGTTTAATCATTATTTGTGTGTTAATCTATGGATTGTAATTGCAACTGCAATTCTAGCACAGAGTTCTTGGCTTGCTTGAGAGAAAAGTTTTGGAACCAAAGTTTTTGATTAATAATTGCAGGTATTGGGTTGATATGGGTTTATGATGAGTCCGAGATTTGGACTCATTTAGGGCTTTGTTTTGATAGTATAAGTGTCCTCAAATGCCTATTTTATGCTCTAAATTGATGTTAAAGTGTTGATTTGCAGCTATGAGGGCTAAGGAGAAAGGCAAGGATATGACCGGACAAAAAGGAACTAAAGAGCTGAAGAAGTGAAGAAAAAAAGCAATCCTGGCGATCTCCAAGCCCACTCGGCGCACCACCAAGCCCACTCGGCGCACTACCGAGTGGCTCTTTAGCTCGCCCAACATTCCAGCATGCCAGCCCTGGGGAAAAACCAAGTTGGTGACAGAAATGGGCAGTCGGCGAATCACCTATCGGTTCTGCGACAAATTGGATCGCCCAAAGTTACAGGACCTGAGATGCTGAAGGCCAATGCAAAGTGGCGATGGAAGAGGACAATCGGCGGATCACCGATCCACTCGGCTAGGTGCGACTTAATCCGCCGAGTGGACTTTCAGGCTAAATTTTGGGAAACTATAAATTGGATTTTAAATGGAATTTGGAAGGGTTCTCTCCCAGATATTATAGTTCCCATTCTAGAGTTAGAGTTTTCTCCAAGTTTTCAATTCTTATTGTAGACTTTGAGGATTTTGACTTGGGTTTTTGAACTTAACTATTTTGGAGCATTGTAAAGGGTTGGAGACTATTACCTAGTTGATGGCTAATCGAGTTGGTAATTTTTTTACCTTTTTACAATGTTTAGATAAAACTCCAATTCTTGGGGTGTGATCATGTGATTATGGGCTGAATTAGCTTATGGGTATCAATTATTACTATTTTAAATGCTATAATATAAGTGGGTTTAATTGATAGTTGTCTTTTAATCTGAGAATTGTAGTTGCTAATGCAATTCGAACTTAGAATTCTGGCAAGCAGGAGGTTTTAGAATCAAAGCTTTCAATTGATGATTGTAGTTATCGGGTTGATATGGGTTTAGCTCGAAAGAGTAAATCCTAATCTCGATTCTACCTATCTAGCTCGAGAGAGTAGATGAATTAAGATGTGGGTTGTTCTTATTTGCTAAGTTTGTTGATGTTCGAAAGAAATCACTTGAATCGAAGTAGTTGTTCGAGAGAAAGCTATTTCACTCATAGCCTAGCCTACCCATTGAAATGTAGCTATTTATTAGTAATCTCAATTACCCATATAGTGAAATTTGCCTATAATTGATCACATCCTGAGAATTCATCTCTATATTGTTATTTTTCCCCTATTTTCGTTGTAGTTTCAGCTGTTCATTGCAAATCCAAACCTCCATCTGACATTCGTTGTCACCCCTTTAGATTTATTTGTATGTTTTCGATGATTCCTATAACTAATTAGACCACGTTTGTACTTCATAACTGAATTTTAGACACGTACTGCTCCCTATGGGTTCGACCCCAACTCTTCGTTGGGTTTTATACCGATTAACAATAGTTTACACCTAGAATTGGATGGGGTGTTCTTGAAATGTTTAATCAAAATGGTGCCGCTGCCGGGGAGTGGTGTTGTTTGAAATTCTTTTATTTGAAGTTGAATTATGATCTTTTTGGCTGTAGTTGAATCGACTTACTTTAGTTTTGTTTTGTGTTGTTTGTGTTGAACAGAGAAAGAGATGAGCGTAAACGGGAGTAATGGTAGCCAAGTAGGCCACCAAGACGATATTGGAAATTTGAATGATGTAAATGACCCAATTCAATTGGGTGGTGTTGGTGCAATACGTCTACCTCCGGCTGAAGGGAACGTTGTTTTTCACATCACTAGCACAATGCTTCAGCTCCTACAATTGAAAGGATTATTTGGGGGGCTGGCTCATGAGGATCCCCATGAGCATATTCAAAACTTCGTGGATGTTTGTGGTCCGTTGTCATTCAAGAACATATCACAAGAATCAATCCGTCTCGGGTTGTTTCCATTCTCTTTGATAGGAGAAGCTACCAAATGGTTATCCAAGTTACCGAGGGACTCCATCACCTCTTGGGATGAGCTGACCACAGCGTTCCAAGTGAGATTCTTTCCTCCATCAAAGATGATGACGCTTAGAGATAGCATCCAAGGTTTCAAAAACTTGGAAGGCGAACCAATCCACGAGACGTGACTGACATTTAAGAAATTGGTGCTTCAATGCCCAACTCATGGACTTCCAAATGATGTGTTGCTACAATACTTCTATAGGAGTCTTGATTCGGTGAACAAAGGAGTTGCTGATCAACTTGTTCCCGGTGGTATAATGCAACAGCCCTATGAAGTAGCATCTCAACTCCTTGATTGCATGACCATGATAGATAGAGCATGGTACACTCGTGAGGACCAAGCGTCTCCTCTCACGTTTAGAATGACAAAATAACAGATCGAAAAGGATCAAGAGAGAGACCAAAACATGGCCAAAATGATGACCCAGTTGGATATCTTGGCGAAAAATGTGATGGGTAATAGTGCGAAGAGTGTTAATGTTGTGGGTGTCGGTGGAGTGAACCCCGATGAAGCGCAATTTGAGGCGTTGTACAATGAGGAAGTGAATTTCCTAGCTAATCAAGGAGGAGGTTATCGTGCAAACTATCCAAGATCCGGTGGAAATCTGGGTTGGAATAGAGATGAGGGATGGAGAGATCGTGATAGAGATTGGTGTGATCGTAACGCCACTTGGAAGGAAAGAGAGGGTGGCAAGGACAGGTACGTCCCACCCAATGAGCGTCAAAAGTCCAAGGAATCTGAAAATATCTGTACGAAAGACATTCTCTCACGTATTCTCAACAAAGTTGAAGGGTCAGACAAAATGTTGAAAGAGATGAAGGAGGATGTCTCTACACTTAATCAGACGGCCACTTCCCATTCCGTGTCAATCAAGCAGTTGGAAATGCAAATGGGTCAAATATCGACCCAATTGAATCCAAGACAAAAAGGAGGTTTGCCTAGTGATGCAACAGCCAACCCAAAAAATGAAGCTTAAATTGTTATCTTTGTCGTTCAACGACGTTAAATAAGGTGCTTTTTGGGAGGCAACCCAAGTTTTTGGTGTTTTAATTGTTGTTTTTAAAGAACGGGTGTTGATTGTGCAGGTTGAAAAGTGAAAAGTGTTGGAAAATGGGTAGTTTGGCGAGCCAAAGTCCAGTTGGCGACACGCCAAACAGGTCGCTGAGCCCCGACTTGGACCACCGTTGGAACCACCAAGCTTGAAGGGGAACTCTATAAAACTCGGTAGGCTACATGCTCACTCGGCGACTCGCCGAACAGGTCGGCGAGCCTGACTTTGTCCGCCGTTTGAACCCCCAAATTGCTAGGAGTCCTGTAAAACTTGGCGAGGTAAAATACCACTCGGCGCATCGCCGAGTGGTTCGGCGAGCACGACTTACTCCACCGAATGAGTCGCGAACTGAAAGTTTTTAAAGGCCAAACGGTTTAAAATTTCAAAATCCTTCAACTTCTCCCATTTTCAACCCCGTACTCTCACTCCCCACTTTAGATCTTGCATATTTTATTGCTTTTTCCCCTTATCGCGTGAATTCTTTGCTCAGATTGTGGAACTTTGCCGCCTAGCTTTACAAATCAAAAATTTGGCATTAAGGTTGGTTTTTTCGAACCTCGTACTCTAAATGTGTAGGTGTTCAATAGGTATAAGGTTGAATGTGTGTCCAAGTGAAATATGTAGACAACTTTAAGAGGTCTTCGATGACTTAAGCCTATAATATACTAACTTATACCATATATCATACCAACATGGTATCATATAATATACCTGTAATCATTTAAAATTTATTAAATATAAATTTATAAAATGATTCGGATTATGTTAAATTCATAAATATATTAGTCCAAATAAATATTATGGATTAATATAATTGAGTTAATTATTTAAATTCAATAAATATGAATTTAATTAAAGTCCGCTTCATAAAGTCAATATGCCATGTCACTTAAAACACGAGCTTAAACTGCACGTCAAAAAACTCTTCAAATTTGAGTTAAATCTTCATACTCCTTGAAACACGAGCTTAAACTATATACCATAAAGCTCTTCAAATTTGAGTTAAATCTTTAAGTTGACATGCTCTTTAAAACACGAGCTTAAACTTTATGTCACAAAGCTCTTCAAATTAGAGTTAAATATTCAAGTTAAAATGCTCCTTAAGGTACGAGCCTAAACTGCATATCACTCTTGGTCCGCAAAAGTATAAACTGTGTACGACACACACAAAAAAACACTCTTCCAGAACTACGTTATGAATTGATACTCTTCACGGAGGTACGTAGGCGCTTAGAATCATATTTTAAGTTCAGTTGCATGAGTGTAAAAAAACCACATGTTCCCACTTGATCTGTCACATGAAAGTTAAAGTTATGAATAATCTTTCATCAAACTCTGGACTTGCACCAAATGGTAGTGACCTGATGGGGGCAAACCCTTATGAATATAGGTTGTTTTGAAACATGAAGTCTTCAAAAATTCCAAGAACAACCAGAAGGTTCTTAAACTGTGTGTCTCTTTAATATAATATTTGGTCTCTATTACTTTTACCATTGCTATTTGATTCTCACATGATATATTTAGGTGCATGACGTATGGTTGCGACTTCAGAGTCTTTCATGGATGAAGCTTCCAGTTGTAGGGTATAAGGTAAGCTTCAGTATTTATTATACATTTTGAGAGAGTACAAGGCCAAGAAAAGCCTTGTTTATGATGGGTAAAGTATTGAAAGTGTTGTGACACTCTGTGAAGTGTATATGTATGTATTCTAATTAGTTGACAGGTTCCCGATAGGCCTATTTACAAAGGAAAATCTGCTGAAATTTTTGGAAATTCGGAGAGTTAACCAATTATTAAGGGTCTTAGTGGATGAAATAATGTGGGAGTACTCAAGTGACTTTATGATGTCTAGGACAATTCTAGAACGCAAAGTAAGTTACAAGCAACATTCAAGGACGAATGATCCTAAGTGGGGGAGAATGTAGTATCTCAGAAACTAAATTAAGTTTATTACTTTAAGCGAGTATATAACTCTTTAGGCTATAAAGAGTTACATGATGCACTATATACTGAATTGATGGTTTTCAAGTGTGCCATAATAATTTGGTATTTAAGAATTTTTCTTAAAGAGTTACAAATAATATTTGGAAAGGACAACGAAGCACTACTCGCTACCGAGTTAAGGGGAACACTTGTTGTATTTGTATAAAAATGCATTTCTATAAATAAGAGTGTGCATATCTCAAGGAATTGGAGATATATATTTATATATAGGCATGGCTACTGCTAGCTAAGAAATGAAAAGGAAAAAAGAATAAAGTGACCCCTTTCTTATTTTAGTAAAATATTGACTAGTAAGTGGGTGCCACTTTAACTTTTCTTTACAAAGATTGGAATTGGAATTTAAAGAAGGGAAAAGGAAAATATAGGCAGGAAAGGAAGTTGGGGAAAACGTACAGTACTCCTTTCTCATTACTACTTCTTCTTCTTCCTTTCCTTCAAGTTCATTGAAATATTATGGAGGACTAAGAATGGGATTGAAAGAAGGGAACTATGCCATCATCTTTAAGGAATTTTCTGAAAAACTCAAGGAAACTTCAAGAATAGATTCTGAAAATTTGAAGTTGGGGTTTGAACTTCATGAGGTAAATTCCTTATTCTACTCTTAAATATGATCATGAATGATTATTTGGGGATAGTGGATTGGAATCTTGCTAGCGTTTGAAATGAGTTTGTAGTGAATTTAGGGTTCTTGAAAAGGGAAGAAGATGAATAGTGAATTGTTGATAAAAATTAATTTTTTGGGTGTTTCTACTTATGGGTAGAAATAAGATGAAACATTGCAAGTTGGAAATTTTTTTTAAAAAAAGAATTCCTTTCAAATGATCATTAGAAAATTTGATCAACTTGGGTATAAGTGAAAAATATTGGAACGAATATTGATGAACTTTTGGGTTATTGATTAACATATGTATATTATTTTGTAGTTAATTGTGTTGGATTGATTGATCGTAATTGAGTGGCCGAAGAAAATGGTTGGTTATGTGAGAGGCTGCACCCTCGTAAATTATCCTGACACTATCATTGACTACAAAATCATAGTTAAACTTCCATCGTCTTTGAGGCATCACCTATGCCATGTGATTCCCACATAAAGGTCAAGTTAGTTCACTTGAGACATGAGTGTAAAACCCTTATATTTTTTACTTACTTGGTTAGTTGAACGGCCGTAGCACAAATACTATGTTATAGGCCTTCTAACATTATTTGATAAAATATAGCAATGGGTGGGTATTCATAGGTTCTTATTCTATGCACAGGATTGAGACTAAACCACTATGGTGAGCCTGAATATTGTGGCGTACCGCCCTTGTGACATCATTTGCATTTGGGGTGGCTCAGAATCTCATGTACTAGTTCTCCCTGACTCGAGCCAATACATGGCATATATGGCCTGCGGGCAGACCCTCATAGTGAGCCCATGATGGGCATACCTCATACCAGACCGCGATTACAATATAAGCATAGAAACATAGAGATGACCTTTTAGGAAACTCATGGCTTATAGTAACATTGGTCGCCTTTGATCGGCAATCATGTGAATATTTGTAATAGAAATAACTAAAGTGCCCCCCTCGGGCACACTAGGGGTATCATAATATATTGAGCGTTGCTTGGGATATTATATGATGAGTTAATTAAGTTGGCACATAGGTTACTGTTGTATGTTCTCGGTCTACTCCTTATATACTCTTAATTCTTCCTATTTAATATTTGGTTCATATTAGCTTTCGTACCTATCGATCTGATATTATATTTTATTTACATACTCGTACATGTTTTACATGTACTGACGCCCTGTATATGAGGTGCTACATTTCGTTGTAAAGGTAGGATCGGGTTCTCAGGGGAGCGGACATCCATGTTAGGTTCTCTTGTCGACTTCCATTAATATTTCTGTGAGATCCATCTCTATCCGGAACCAGCTTGTGTCTAGTACTCTTGATGATATATGCAAGTTGCTAGTTGTATACATCGAGGTCTTTATTGACGAGTTATTAGCAATTTGATGTTGCACATCTTTTAGAGGCTTCCTAGACATCATGATATAGCAGGTTGTATAATTTTGCCCAGATAGCTTCATAGTCTGTATATATATAATGATTTGGTTATTCCACCCTCTTATTAGTTTATAACTTCTTACATGTCATAGCTTATGTGTAGATCAAGTATCCATATATTCCTGTCTGCCCTCTTTTTGGGGCGTGACAGGAAAATGGCAAGGGTTTCCAAGAACTTGAGTTTTGATCTAAAATGGTGATTTTGAAGTGGTTTTGATTCCTTTTTCAAAATGGTTTTCACTAATGAGTTCCTAAAGCCTTAAACATCTTTTTCAAGTATTGCTTTTCCAGATTCAAACCATATTTTTGGAATTGGTTTTTGTATTGATTGACCCACTGTTCAAAAGAATTGGTGTGGATATTGTTGTTTCTGGAAATTTATTGTGAATACTTGCTTGTAGATAGTTTGTGTGGCTTTGGAAGCGATTCATAAGGGGAAGACTCAACGCTTGGAGTGAATTATTGTTTGATTTAAGACAAGTGATCTCCTAAACTTCATATTCTAGTAGAACTCGTGTGCTTCTTTCGTTGCTTGTGTGTTGGGAGTAATGGGGATGAGGTGAAGGGTTTAATTTTCCACTTGATATATCCAAATCAATAAGAAGGGGTTAAAATGAAAAGGCCTATGCGATGAACATGATGATATGAATTGCCTTATTGTGACCCTTGTTGGTTGATTGATGAAATGCTTGAAAAGCATAAATATGGACTTGAATTGTATGTTTTGTTGTCTCTTCCATGTGTTGTGATATTTCTTGTGTGCATTGATTGTTGAAAATCGTGATGAGACTTATGATAATTTATGATGCTGAGGTCTTTGCCGGCAAGTGCTATTAGGCCGAGGTCTTTTCCGGCGAGGGTTGTTATGCCGAGGTCATTTTCGACAAGTGCTTATAAAGCCGATGGAAAATGGTTTCAGTGAGAGATTGATTATTGTGACTTGATGCATTTGATTCTTATGCGTGACTTGGTTGCTAATTGTGATTGATGTACTTGTTGCGTGTGACTGAACTACTTGACATTGAGATTGATTTTTTGATTCTTTGATGGTGGAAATGTGACTATTGAACTGTGGATATTGGGCCTTATGAGCTGTGTATTGTAGAACGGTTAGGTTGGGAAATTTTTTGTGCAGGTTGTAGTTTGAGGAGGTTCGGTTGGAGTGTAAGGGGTACTTGATTTCTTGCTAGATACCTTGTTTATTAGGTTGCTTGTTGGGTACCATGCTATTGGTACTCACACCTTATTTCTACACTTCTGTTGGTACCGAGTCGGTTTAGCGTGATTGTTCTTCCTTTAACTTTTTGAGGCTCGTTGGAGGATTTCAGAGGTAGTTGCTTGTCATCCCGGTGGGTCCTCTTTTCCTTATTTTTAAGCTTTGTTCTCTTTCAGAAACAAAGACTGAGACCTGTACTTATTTTCTAATTACACACGTTATGAATTTAATGGCTTGTACACGTGACAACCATATTTTGAGGTATTATTTAGAATGAATAAGTTTTCCGCCTTTGTCTTATTCTTGTTTTATATTTCCACTTTTCTTTCATTTTCGTGGGTTGAGGCTAACTTGTCTTGGTGGATATAGACAAGTGTCATCACGTCCATTTTTGGATCGTGACACAGTTAGAAATAAATACCAGCATAGGTTAATTAAGAGAACATGACACTCACTCTATAATAAAGTTTGGATTATAGTTACTCGATTTCTATGCTCGTGAAAAATTTGAGTAAATTTAATTACCACCACTTATATATAATTTAATTTTAAAGTCTATCACATAAAAAATATTTTTTCTTTTTTATTAGGTAAAATTCAATTAAATTTAGTCAAGCAAACCATAAAATAATTAAATTACATCTAAATTTTTATATTTTGTACCAAAAATATGACACAAAACTTAAAAATAAGTTAATATACATTTGAGATAATTTTGGAAAGCCTCTCAATCTTTCAATTCATAAAATTAATCTTTGTTGTGGTTTATGATATTAGGTTGTGCTTTCTTTCTTTGGTTTCTTTGTACTAGTTTTAACTCATTAAATTGAGATAAATTTTACCATCATTTTATTATATATATATAAGTTATTTATTTTAAAGTTTATGACATAAAAATAATTATTTTTTCTATTTTATCATATAAATGTCAACCAACTTTAGTCAAGCTAACAAAAATATAATTAAATTTAACCTGAAATTTAATATTTTATATCAAAAATATAACTGAAGTACTCATTGTACAGATCCGAAAACGAGAGGTCTCCAAATTAACCCATTACAAAGTTCATAAATCAAACTAAATTGTGGAACTATACTTCTGTGTAGGACTTGTCCAAGTTTGGAGATCTAAAATACTTAGCGATGTTATGCCGGCTTTGGAATTTCGTGTGCGACGTGTTTCTCTGATCGGGCACCTTCGTTAGGACCAACTTGAAATAGATGGGTTTTACTTTATTCGTAAGGGAGGAAGTGATAGTTGTAAAGAATACGTTTAGCTTGTGTTTTAACCACAATTATCTGCCTCAACTTTATTGGACCCATGTGTTGTTAAATTTCATATCTGGACATATGAGAGATGATTTCCCTTGAATGTTGCATATAGGATGTTATAATGTAATTGTATTACAGGTACATTATAACATCATATACGTAAGATTCAAGGGAAATCATCTCTCATCCATCCATATATAAAATTTAACTACACATGGGTCCGATAAAGTTGAGGCAAATAATTGAGGTTGAAATGCAAGCTAAATGTGTTCTTTGGAACTATCACTTCCTCCCCCGAATAAAGTAAGAACCCAACGATTTCAAGTTGTTCCTAACGAAAGAATCCGATGAGAGAAACACGTCGCACACGAAACTTCAAAGTCGGCATAACGTCGCTAAATATTTTAAATCTCCAAACTTGGGAAAGTCTTACACAGAAGTATAGTTCCACAATTTAGTTTGATAGTTCCATTTTGTATATTTTATTATTTTACCATCTACTATTTTAAAGTGTACTCATCGTATATTTACGATACAATATATAAAAATTCAGGTGTATTTAATTTTTTAATTAACTTGGCTAAAATTAAATGACTTTTACGGGATAAAAGATAGAAAATGAGTATTTTTTGTGTGATAAATTTCAAATTGAATGACTTTTATGTGAAAACAAGTAGAAATATAACATTTGTGTGATAAATTCAAAATTGGATGACCATCAGTGAACTTTATCTTAAAAATTTGTATGCAAATATATGTGAAATATAAGGTGCACATAAATGTGGTTTTGAAATAATTATTAAATTGTATCACGACTATTGATAACAATTAGGTTAGGGAGATCCCAAATATAGAATTGAATACTTAGAAGTGAAAAAGCAAAAATAGAGAAGAATCTAAAATTTGAAATAAGGATATGCGAAATTTGAAGGAACAACTCAAGAAATTTTGAACAACTCAAGAATTTTTAAAAATGTGATGTTCAAAATTCTTGACAAGATTCAAGTTAAAACATATAGATTTATGAAAAGAAATTTAATGATTTTACTTGAGAAAATGAATCAAAATGATAGATCTGGATCTTGACTACTTTATGAGTACCTTAAGACAATAATTAGTACGTAGAAAGTAGAAACTAGTCGTTTTATAAGAAAATACCAAAAAGAAACCAAAGATATATATCACAAGAAAAGATTACCTTATATGTGAAGGTTGAGACGAAATCATGTCAACAATCAATAAAACTTTATGATATCTAGATAATAAAAAATATAATTATAAAATTACTAACCTCTCGAAGCCATTGCAGAGTTCGTTCAAAGCAAAGTTATCAAGGTCCGCAACTTTCTACTAATATCATATCAATTTCTCCAATGAATGAATTTTTTTCTCCAAAAAGACTGTGCATTTTGAAGTTTATATCATTGAAAATATTTCAAATCTGATTCTAGAAGACCAGTTAAATATAGTCAAAACTTGTAGATATTACTACTTTTAAAATATTTTTTTCTTTTAAAAATTCATTAATTAATCAAGCATAGTATGGACCACAAATTTATTAATTGAGTCTTCCAATTACGTTATTGATTTGTAAATGAATTAATTCTACCATAATAAATTACAGATTATTTCACTAAAATTTGTAATTACACTACTCAATTTAATTTTGAAATTTAACATTAAAATTTATTTAACTTCCTATGTTGGAATTACCGATATAAATGAATTAGATTAAATTTGTGACAATTTAATGGGTGGAAATCATTTTCACCCCCAACTTTAAACAATAATCAAACTCCCCCCTTTATTGTCACGACCCAACCCACCGGGCCGTGCGGGTACCTACTCTAACACCTAAATAGGAGAACCCTCGATTCCCAAACGTTTTAAAAGTGCGGAAAATTAAGAAAACAGTAGATAAAAGGAACTTCATGAAATTTTATAAATAAAGAGTGTTAAATGATTCAAAGTTAACTTGTAAAGTAATTAACTTCCCCAGGGATCTAGTCTAAGCAGGTACAAGAGCCACTAAGATTACAAGGTTTACATAATTAATGCATGACGCAGCTTCCACCACGCTTGAAAGAAAAGTAGAAGCTGTTGGAGATTGTCTTCGTCTTCACCTACGAAACATCACTGACCCTGCAACTAGAATATGCAAAAAAGGCATAGAAAGAGTAGTATCACTACAACCACACGTACTAGTAGGCATCATCGGTCAACCCGATACCCACAGCATAATATAAGAAATCGACTAGCAGGAAATATTCAATAAGAATGTTCAGTCCTCCACCTTTATATCTTCCTTCCCTTATACTTTAACATATACTAGTACACTTGACTCTAACCCTACTCGCTCCGTTCTTGATCATAACTTAATCATTCTATGTCTTAGAGGAGATTCCGGAAATAACTACTACCAACCCGGCCAACCACTCACGACATTCCCTTACTTATTCCACATCACCATTCAACCCTTGACTCCTTAGTAGGTTCTATCAAGGATTGTTAACCGTTTCAATACTAATTCCCTCCCAGGGTAATACTTAACTATTTAACATCTACGACATAACACCACCCAAATTCATAACTTTAAGAACACAGACCACTTCTCTAAGTAACACATAGTAACACCTTGGCCCTCGGTCTCCGCTTACCTTATCACATCCTGAGTTGGGCCTGACCGTTCACAGTTAATCCATTAACGAGATATACCCAATTTACCTTACGGCACAGCCCACCCACGGATATGCATAGAATGCACTAAACCAGTTATCAGCTCAAGAGCAACATACAGTTCCGCATTATCAATAACAAATAGATACGAAATATCAGTCACAAGTGGTTCTCTCATGGAACCCACGCCCAAACTGTTAGTGTGTCAGAACTTGAAACCCGATCCAATTAGTGTGTCAAAATGTGATACCTGATCTAATATATGTGTCGGAACGTGACACCCGATCCAATGTATGTGTCGGAACGTGACACCCGATCCAATCAACAGAACCACAATCACATTCACACTTGTAATGTACATACTCATAATCATACAACCAAGTGTTGATTCATAGCATACAATTATTCATTCATACTCATTTCATTAGGTTTGATCAATAGTGACTCATTCACATACATTCATGCATTACAATGAAGCAATTACTGACATATATCACACAAACATGAAATCAAATCATCACCTAACCCTAGTTCACAGGACGAGGCTTCTTCCTACGGCATCCGTCTGATGTAACACCTAGGAATACATGTACAACCATCCCCTTTTTAGGTGCACGAAAGCCTACGCATGAATTCTACCATCCATTACCAATATACTACGCAGTGAATCATGGATTTACAACTACTCAATTAACAAACCTAGCCTACCTGGGCGCCAAGCAGTCGCATAGGGATTGTAGCTCCAATCCTGGCTCACGATTGAGGAGAAGGTGGATTTTGATCGAAATCCGCAAGCTATCGACATCCTTACGCTAGAAATCTCTTTCTCCTTCCTTCCCAAGCCTAGAGTAGCCTTTTGAGGGTTTTTGGGTGATCCTCGCCTCTTTTTGGTATTTTTGAAAAAAGGAGAAAATAAGACTTCGCGTTATTTAAATTATGTCCCGTCTAACCCGCTCTGGCGCGCACTATCCCGCTGGAGTGCCGCCGCCTTGGCAGCATTTGGCCCGTTCTAGAGGGATGATGGGCCCAGTTTTCCCTGACATTTTTCCTTTCCTAAATAACAACGGTTCGATCATTACAATAGATACCAATTTACCCCTCGTTCGTCCCCGAACGACTAGCGACGGGATCAACATGCCCCCTTTTTGGAGTACTTCTAAACTAACGAATCGGCCTATTACGGAACCACGAAGGATGGTGGTTTTTCAAATTTGAAGCACAAAAGGTTCTATACTCAAAGGACCAGTTAGGTAAATGAGGCAACCTATGGAGAAAAGAAATGCATCCAACTGCTCAGCCTGATCCCGCCAGAGCGGCAGGTTCCCACTGGTGCGGGGCCGCTGTGGTGATGACCCTCCCGCTGTAGCGGGAGATCGAAAATAGTAAAGGGGGGGAAAGGGGAATGGTTTCCCCATTTCCTATCTTTCTCACTCATATCCTCCAAAAACTCTCTCAAATGCTCCACTCCGAACGTCAATTTCAAGGTAATGTTCTTGTTCCTTACGCTATTTACTTCAATACTTACTTAACTACGATTGCATGACGATAACTGATTGATTTAGAAATACCTTGGGGGTAGTTTTCAAAATGAACATAGGTTGATCGATTTTTTAGAAAAACGTAGCATGGACACTTCCCTTACATTCACAAAGTCTCCACAACGTTCTGAGCGTAAGTATTTCACAAAAATATGGTCAAAATGATTTCAAAATGGGTGGGGTAAGTCGAATGGTTTTTATTAGTGTAAAACTCAGATTCGGACACCATTTAGGAGTTATTTTGCTAGAATAATAGCATATCAAGGTACTAGGGTACGTTGTACACTGTGATCTGCTAAAATTCTATGAAAAACGAGGTTTTTGGGGAGAGAGGGAGCCATGATCGCGCCTCCATCCCGGTGTAGCGGCCTGCTTCATCCCGTTGTGGTGGGGTTCAGGCCGCTGTGGCGGGATTCAGTGGGGTAGTGGCCCTTTGCCACTTCCAATTAGAAAGTTTTCTTTTTCTTCGCCCAATATTGTCTAACCCCACGGAGTTCTAACGTGTATGTTTCATAAATTTTACAGGCTTATCTAGTAGGGCGGGTATTAACGAGGAGAATCTGCTTTCCATCCGATTTCCCAATGCTGCCAGTCGGGAAAGGTACCACGATCATCGGAACACCAAGTTCTGCTGTGAGAGGGGTTTCCACTTACTAGGCCTAGAGGGAAAACTTCCCGCCTTTCATGCCTAACTAATGGAGTTTGGATGGAGTCCACTTACAGAGGCTCCCCCTGCTGCGCGCTCCGACTGGATGAGGCAGTTCTATGCTATCCTTCCTACCGTCCGCTGGGATGACCCTCACCCTACCATCCGCATCCGGAGTTGACATCCCCCTGAGCACTCATTTCATTAACGAGGTGCTCGAGGTGACAGAGGTCCCCAACACGGAGTATGAGGCCAAGCTGCGGGAGATCGATTTGGGTTGGCTCAAAGACGCATTGGTGGAGCCTTCGCACCGGGACCGGGTCTACTGGGCTACTACAGAGGGCATGACCAGTGCTAACTGGTCACCAGATGCCAGGAGGTGGCTGCACTTGGTTACCAGGAGGATCCGCCTATCGGGCAACCGCACCGACGTGAATTTTCCCCAGGCTCTAGTGGTGGTTTGTGTTATACAGGGGATCAGACTAAACATTGGTGCACAGATCATTTCTGAGTGGAAGATGTTCTACAAGGGCAACAAGAAGGCCTTATTCCTACCTGGATTGGTGACAGCGATGTGCAAGCGGGCGGGGGTGCCACTCTTGGACACCGATGAGGTACTTCCCATGGATCCCCTATTTTGATTAGGAAGGCTTCCACCTCCTGGAGTAAGAGGAGGAAGACGGACATGGCCAGTAGTAGTCCCAGCCCCCACTATCAGGTGCTCGTGTGGAGGAGGACCTAGCGGCCTTCCGAAGGAGATTGGGACGCTCATATCCTAGTGCCTCGACTCCATTTCCACCCTCCACGGCCCTCGAGGTTGAGATGCTTCGCCGCCAGTTGCGACACGAGAGGATAAAGAGTATAGAGAGGGATCGTTTGATGGCCTGAATGTGGACGACCATTAAGCTCATCTTCTCTTGTGTTGCCCCCAGAGGGAGATTCCCAACTCAAGCTGGAAGACTATGTGGAGTTCCCTTGGTTGAACGAGGCATGGTCTTGCGTGATACCCCTGGTGGACCTAGACTCGGATAGTGATACTACCCATTCTCAAGTACCTTGATTGGTTTCTGCCCCTCTTGGGCATGTAATGAATACTATCTCATTTTCTCTTTTGTTCTTTCTTAGGCTTTGTAAGCACATGGATGTTGGTTTTTATTATTTTCACAGCTAATAATTAAATGCTAGGATTTATAACTTACGCTCTATTGCTGAGTACTGATTAACTGCAGGGATTAGCCCACGTACGATTCGGGGTCCATAGGTGTGACTAGGGAAGAACAGGGGAGACAGGGCTGAGATTTTGTCTCGCCCTGTCCCGCTCTGGCGGGAGAAATCCTGCTCTGGCGGCCTCACCCTAGCGGGAATAATCCCGCCCCAGTGGCTCAGACGGAACAGTATCCCAGGTCAACAATTTCCTAGGGTTCTTCCCGTTTTTCTAAAATTTTCCATTGATTCCCACGCTATAACTAAGCATTTAGGATAATCCTCTCAGCTAGGATAGTCATTGTCTACCTCGAGTCAACCCAACGGTACACACTCCACAATCCCTTCCCATTAATTCAACACCACAAACACGCACATCCCAGGATATTCCCATACATTCACACGGTTATAGTTGGTGGAAACACACGTCCAGATTTGGCTTACGAATCACATCGTAGTTTATCTAGATCCTTGCACCTAACCCAGTGATGACTCTCTTTCTGACAGCAAGTTCACAAAACTCAAGCAATTACAACTCGCACCGTTTCGAACATTTAGTCTAGCATATTGCACACATCGAATCCAGACAAGCCATACTGTGCACATATTCATGTCATAGCATTCAAGTAAATATACCTTAAATACCAACAGTCATTTCAGACAATAATACACACACATTCACGGTTTTCAAGCTACATAACACAGGCAAGTCAAAATTCATTAGCTCAATTCGTTCCATGGATGACCATTAGATGATCATCCATGCATTTATACAGCTTTAAGGCCAGATACCAATTGGAACCTTCTCAGTTCCAATTTACCTTGCTTGTGTCCTTCAGCCGTGACTACGGCGTCCGGTTCACTTTGTTGAGATACCAATTGGACTCAACCCATACCACAAACGACAACTCGCACGAAAGGAGAGAAGAAATGGAACGGCCTCCTAGAATGCTTCATTGCTTCCTGAAGATATGATGTGGATGTCAACACACCAATCTGCAGGAGTCTATTCCACATTTTCTCATGTACTGGGAGACCGGTAACTTGGGCTCTGATACCAACTTGTCACGACCCAACCCACCGAGCCGTGCGGGCACCTGCTATAACACCTAAGTAGGAGAACCCTCGATTCCCAAACATTTTAAAAGTGTGGAAAATTAAGAAAACAGTAGATAAAAGAAACTTCATGAAATTTTATAAATAAAGAGTTTTAAACGATTCAAAGTTAACTTGTAAAGTAATTAACATCCCCAGGGATCTAGTCTACACAGGTACAAGAGCTACTAAGATAACAAGGTATACATAATCAATACATGACGCAGCTTCCACCACGCTTGAAGGAAAAGTAGAAGTTGTTGGAGATTGTCTTCGTCTTCACCTACGAAACATCACTGACCCTGCAACCAGACTATGCCAAAAAGGCATAGCAAGAGTAGTATCAGTACAACCACATGTACTCGTAGGCATTATCAGTCAACCTGATACCCACCGCATAATATAAGAAATCGACTAGCAGGAAACATGCAATAAGATTATTCATTCCTCCACCTTTATATCTTCCTGCCCTTACCATTTCCGGATACTTTAACATATACTAGTACACTTGATTCTAACCTTACTCGCTCCGTTCTTGATCATAACTTAATCATTCTATCTCTTATAGGAGATTCCGGAAATAACTACTACCAACCCAGCCAACCACTCACGACATGCCCTTACTTCTTCCACATCACCACTCAACCCTCGACTCCTTAGTACGTTCTATCAAGGCTTGTTAACCGTTTCAATACTAATTCCCTCCCAGGGTAATACTTAACTATTTAACATCTACGACAGAACACCACCCCAATTCAAAGCTTTAAGAACACAAACCACTTCACTAAGTAATATATAGTAACACCTGGACCCTCGGTCTCCGCTTACCTTATCACATCTTGAGTTGGGCCTGACCATTCACAGTTCATCCATTAACGAGATATACCTAATTTACCTTATGGTACAACCCACCCACGTATATACATAGAATGCACTAAATGAGTTATCAACTCAAGAGCAACATACAGTTCCAAATTATCAATAACTAATAGATATGAAATATCAGTTTCAAGTGGTGCTCTCATGGAACCCACGCCCAAACTATTAGGGTGTCGGAATGTGACACCCGATCCAATGTATGTGTCGGAACGTGACACCTGATCCAATGTATGTGTTGGAACGTGACACCCGATCGAATCAACACAACCACAATCACATTCACACTCGTAATGTACATACTCATACAATCAAGTGTTGATTCATGGCATACAATTGTTCATTCATACTCATTTCATTAGGTTTGATCAATAGTGACTCATTCACATACATGCATGCATTACAATGAAGCAATTACTGATATATATCACACAAACATGAAATCAAATCATCACCTAACCCGAGTTCACAGGACGAGGCTTCTTCCTACGGAATACGTCTGACGTAACACCTAGGAATACATGTACAACCATCCACTCTTTAGGTGCACGAAAGCCTACGCATGAATTCTACCATCCATTACCAATATACTACGCAGTGAATCACGAATTTACAACTACTCAATTAACAAACCTAGCCTACCTGGGCGCCAAGCAGTTGCATAGGTATTGTAGCTTCAATCCTGGCTCACGATTGAGGAGAAGGTGGATTTTGATCGAAAATTCGCAAGCTATCGACATCCTTACGCTAGAAATCTCTTTCTCCTTCCTTCCCAAGCCTAGAGCAGCCTTTTGAGGGTTTCTGGGGGTGATCCTCTCCTCTTTTTGGTGTTTTTGGAAAAAGGAGAAAATAAGACTTCGCGTTATTTAAATTTTATCCCGTCCATCCCGCTCTGGCGGCATTTGGCCTGCTCTAGCGGGATGATGGGCCCAATTTTCCCTGATGTTTTTTCTTTCGTAAATAACAACGGTTCGGGTCGTTACATTTTATCCTAATTAAAATTTTAAAATGCCTATTATACCCTTTCATTATTAACTTTTTTTTGTTCTTTAAAAATCATGATATTATCATTTTCTTGAATTCATGTAACAATTTTTTTATAAAGCATAAACCTTTTCTTTTGGACAAAAAAGTGAAAAATATAAATTAAGTATTTAAGCTAATGATGTTTTATAATGAAGTATATCAGCATAATGAAAAAAGTTATTTTTATTAATAATAATCAAAACTCTAATATTTATTTATATAAGTGAAAATATCAGAGAATAATAGCTATACAAATATATTTCGATGTAAGAAATACAAAATAATAAATTTAATTAAGGTCAATTTTTTTAAAAATTTTATTTATATAGATTTTAAACTATAATTTATATAATACTCCATTAATTTTAATTAAAACTTATTTATTTATATAGACAATAGAGAATGTCCCTGCCGTTTATATTATTTAACCATCATTCTAAAATATAGTTGTTTTGATTTACTTGTTCAATTAATGAAATCAAAATAAGTTTTTAAATATTTTTTATTTCTACCTTTAATATTAAATAACTGCATAAAGTAGTAGTAGTCGTAAAATATACGCATTTGGGTAATAATTAGTGGTGGCAAATGGGTGGTGGGGTCAAATTTGGCGGGTTGAAAATGGGTCAACATAAAATGGGTAATAATTCAATCCGTCCATATTTGATAGGGGTAAAAATATGGGCAAATTCATTAAAGAGAGAGTACTCATGGTATATTTATGAAACAAAATATAAGAAAATAGTGTAATTTATTTTTTAATTAACTTGGTTAAAATTAAATGACTTTTACGCAATAAAAGATAGAAAAAGAGTATTATTGTGTGATAAATTTTAAATTAGATTATTTTTATGTGACAAAAAAGTAGAACTATAACTTTTGTGTGATAAACTCAAAGTTGGATGATTGCCAGTGAAATTTATCCTGAAAAATTATGTGCAGATATTTGTGAAATATAAGGTGCACATATATGTGGGTTTAAAATAGTTATTAAATTATATCATGACTATTGATAAAAACTAGGTTAGGGAGATTCCAAATTAAGAATTGAATAGTGCAAAAGCAAAAATAGAGAAGAATCTTAACAATAGAAATAAGAATATGCAAAATTTGAAGGAACAACACAAGAATTTTCAAAAATACGATGTTCAAAATTCTTGACAAGATCCAAGTAAGAACTATAGATTTATGAGAAGATATCTAATGTTTTACTTGAGAAACTGAATCAAAATGATAGATTTAGATATTGACTACTTTATGAGTACCTTAAGATGACAATTAGTATGTAGAAAGTAGAAACTAATCGTTTTATAAAAAAATAACAAAAAGGATTCAAAGATATATATCACAAGAAAAAATTACTGAAAGTAGTAAAGATTGAAACGATGTCAACAATCAATAAAAAATACATGATATCTAGACAATAAAAAATGTGATTAAGAAATTACTAACCTCTCGAAGCCATTGCAAAATTCATCCAAAGCAAAACTATCCAGATCTGCAACTTTTTACTAAAATCAGACCAATTTCTCCAACGAAGGAGCCTTTTTTAGTAAGAAGATTGTGTGCGCTTTTTAGGTTTATATCATTCAAAACGTTACAAATGTGATTCTAGAAGACTAGTTAAATACAGTCAAAACATGTAGATGTTACTGCGTCTAGAATATTCTTTTTTTTCTAAAATTCATTAATTAATTAGGCATAGTATGGACCATAAATTTAATAGTTGAGTATTCCAATTATGTTATTGATTCTTAAATGAATTAATTAATTCTACCATAATAAATTACATATTATTCCACTAAAAATCTGTAATTGCACTAGCCGATTTGATTTTGAAATCTAACATTAAATTTTATTTAACTCTCTATGTTAGTATAACACCCCAAAAAAATTTAAGCTAAGACCCGAATCATTCTATAACACCTCGCAACTCTACTTTTAAAATTCGAATCGCTCCTCATAAGTATATGAGCTTGAACCTGGTGATGTCCGACTTGGTCATGTGTTATAAAGTCCTTTACCAAGTGTATCAAGAGTATCTAAAGTGATATAGGGTCATAAGGGACCTCAAACACCAAGCCAAGTTCAAAGCATTCCTATTGGCTAAGTTCTCGCATGAGTTCATATAAAGGTCAACTTCAAATAACCATATCTCTCATCATCTAATGAATTAGGCAGCCTACAACCTATGAAATTAAAGGTCTATGATTCTTCTATTCAACACCAATGCCACGCTCCGAGCCTACACCCTGAACGTGGCCGGCACTCGAGAAACATCGTTGGTCCGCAAGCGAACCCTTGGCCTGGCTCAATACTCAGCGGAAGACTTACTCAACAACTTTGGAAACTCAAATGCAAATATTAACTCATAAGATCTCATTACTATGATAGTTTAACTCAATATAGTCTGAAATACTCAATAAACATAATTGTACAACTCAAAGTCTTTAAAATATCAATAAGGAACAATGAAAAGACTACTCAACTACTACTGTCTATGAAGCCTCTAAATACTATGATGGAAGTCGGGACAAGACCCACGACCTCCTAAGAAAGCCAAATTACCATAATGTAAAGCCCTCTAGAAAATAAGGAGGCTCACCAAAGGTAGCTGGGATGCGATGGGATCATCGAAGCACTGGTTGATGGTCCTGAATACCTGTATCTGCATCACGAAACGATAGCGTCAGTACATTGAATGTACGAGCATGTAAGGGGAAAATAGAACATAGGGATACATAACTGAATTGGTAGAAAGGGAAAACATACTCACCTCAACTCAACGCAACTCAACTCAACATGAAAGCAAAAATAAAAGGTGCAAGATGTATACAGCTTTTAAAACAGTAGATAATAACTCAAATGTATATAAAAATATAATAATTAAATCTTTAGTCTTATTTGGGAGATTCTCTAACCGACAATTATCACTATGAGCTACGTGATGATACATCGTCTCACCCACGCTGCCAGAACTGTCATATACATGGTCGGGGTATAGAACATCCTCAATTAAGTGGATCCACTAAGCTATGCTTAAAATCAATAACGAATCATCTAAAAAGTATGATCCTTACCCATGTTGGCAACATGATTTATGAGGATATTGACTTTTCTGAACTCATCCCCATATCGGTGTTCAATACTACTCCCAATAATATATATAACTCGTGCTCAAATGTATAAAACATAACTCATCCTCAACTTGATATAATTACTCAAAATATCCTCTTAAAAGAGGTGATGCTCAAGACTCCTCATAAACTCATTTAGAAATCAATGTTTCTCTCGTTTTAAATGTAAAAATGTTACATAGTTGGGAATACTTAGTTCCCTTATACTCATTTTGAAATATGAAACTCAAGTCTACTCATTCGCATACTCATTTACTCAAATCTTAAAGCAAGTTATAAATAATTGTAGAATACTTCTCAAAATGAATCAAGAAAACTTTCTCAAACTTTTCTCTTAACTTTACCTTGAATTTGGAATGTGAATTCAAGAATTATGATTAAGATATACAGGATCTCTCAATGGTTAATGAAGACTTAGATAGTTGGTAATAAGAAGAGAGCGAAGACACGATTCAAAGGAACACATACGAGATGAAGAACGGAGGTGAAAGGGGCCTGACGCAGGTTTGGGCCGCACTGCAGGCGCAGGGCGCCACCCCTTTCCCCCAGCGCTATGGGGGCGCGCCGCCCCAGCCCCGATCCAAAACTTTTTGATGAATTTTTCTTCTCAATTTTTGGTCATAACTCATCTAGAATCGATTGATTTCTATCCAAACTCCATTATATTCATAAACCCAACACAATTAATCAAAAATCTACTCAAAATCCCTCAAGAACAACACTCATTCGCAAGACCCTCATCTCAAGAACTCAACAAAACTCCATTGTTAAAGAATGATGCACAAAACCTCAAGAATCTCAACATACACAATCTCATGGACAAATTCATAAATGGAAACTCATGATTGGCATGAGGGTTAATACACCCAACACTACGAAAGCTTACATACCTCGAAATAATTAAGTTCTTGGCGATTTCCCCAAATTCTTGAAGAACTCTTGAAACTTCTTATTTTCTCCTCTTTAAATTTTGCCCTAACTTTCTTAAACGTTTTAGAATGAATGAAGAACGTATCTCAATCATCTTAGACCCCTAATTGGGTGAAAAAAAATGTAGGCCTAGTGGGGTAGGGAAAAGACCAAAATACTCCTCCTTAAAATAGATGAATTGCCTTAACTAGACAGGCTGCACTCAAATGGGCGTATATCCTTCTTCCAAACTCGGAATTTAGCAAACCTGACGGCGTTGGAAAGAGGACTCAAATACCTTCGATTTGATATATCATGGGCTACCTTACTCCTTTTGTGATAAAAATTATGGTCTTTGAAAGTCGCCCAAAACTTAAAAACTGACAAAAGCTCAAGGTGTTACAATTTCTCCCCCTTGGGAACATTCGTCCTCGAATGAGATCACTCTAAATAAACCAGGGTGTGGGAAAGCATCTAACATTCAACTCAAACACCCAACATGAAATTCACATAACTTAGTATATCAACATAAAAAGTACTTTACAAAGGATAAGTACCTTGATCTGGAAATTCTCCGGAAGGGAAGAGATGTGGGTATCTCTTATTCATTTCCTCCTCTGCCTCCCAAGTAGCTTCCTCAACAAATAGATTTCTCCATAGGACTTTGACTGATGCAACCTCCTTGGTTCTCAACTTGTGAACCTGTAACACCTCATATCCGAAAAATGGAATTAAACCAGATTTTGGGAAGTTGCAGGTGCCAGCCACGGAGGCCAACCACGGACCGTAGGTTGGTCACCTGCCAAGGTGATTTGAGGGTCAGGACCACGGCTCGACCTACGGACCGTAGGTCAGACCACGGTCCGTGGTCAGGGTCCATGGTTTGAGGCCCCAAAGCCAAGCCCCAGAATTCCATCCAAGGTCCACTAGGATGGACCGTCAGTCAGACCACGGTCCATCGACTGGGTCCGTTGGTGGTCAACTGGCAGTTATTTTCAGGGTCAGTTGGGTCTTTTCCTAATTAATTAGTTCCTAAGCTATGTTGATTTGTCTATATTTAGGACCCCTATATTAACCTTTTAACCACATAATTCATCTCATTTACTTCATTATTCCAAATTCCCAAAAGAAACCAATTCCTCTCCAAATAATTCTCTCTCTAAAACTTGAAGAAGAAGGAGAAGAAGAAGGATTAACCCAGGGTTTCAAGCTAAGGTTTAAATTTCTCCATTGAAGGCTAGCATTTGGACTCAAGGTATTATAGTTTTCATCCATGGAGTTCCCAAATTCCTCTATTTCAAATGGTAGAATTCCCCAATTGAGTTAGGGTTTTCTTCAATTAGTATGGTACCTTTCATTATTGATTTAAATGAGTTAATTATGATCTTCTATACATGAATTGATGAATTGCAATGCTTTTATGATGAATTCCCCCATGAACCCATGTGATCCCTATGTTTTCATGTTATGAACTATATGTTGTGGGATTTTGATCTTCAAGGAAGAGTTTTATGAAATTAAGCATGTATTACTATTTTTACATGTATTTATGATGAAATCCATATCTAACCCATATTTTCTAAGAGATGATGATTGAAAGTGGGTTTTGACCTCAAGAGGTAAAGTATGGACTTATGCATTTTCCAATAAAATCTATGCAAATGTTTTAAGAGTGCTTTGAGAGTAAAGTACCAATGATGATATTGTTGTTGTGTTGTTGAAAGGACATTCTCATAAACACACCTAGCATGATATGAAAGGTTTTCTCACATATAAAGGATTCTTAGGTTGAAAGGCTTTCTCACCTAAATGAATCAAGAGTAAGAGCTATCATAATTAACTAGCTTGGAATGGTTATCCAAGCGCACCTTTTCATGAGTAATGAAGTCAAAGTAAGAAATGACTATTCCGTGGGAATTTATGCTTAGCACCGAGTGGATATTTAAAGTTAGATGGAAGCTCTCCCATAGTAGAGGTCGGGTTTCCAAAGTGATCTCATGAGATGGAAGCTCCCCCATAGTAGTTGTCGGGTTTCTAGTAGCAATCTCCTTATCCCATAAACTATGTGCCCCCATAGGTCGAGTAGCTAGTGGATCCACTTAAGCTAGATGTTCATGGTTCTACCTTAGGCAAGTAGAACAACCCGTTTCGGTGTGGGAGACACCGGGTGATTATGTTATAGCTCACATGGTCTCATGTTGGTTAAGGCTAATTTCCCCACAAGTAATAATGAACTAAGGTTACTTCAAGAAGTATCTCACATGAGGTTCAAAGGTTTTAAAGATGAAGTAAGCTTGCATTGACCATGATTTATGAATTATGTTTTATAAAGCTTTAATATCATGTTTATATTGGTCAATTGCATGTCATGGAATGAAATGTCCCTTTTAGCATGTTTTAAATGTTTTATGCATGGCTATCATACTTGGTACATTATTTTGTACTAACGCATACTCTTTCCTATATTTTTCCCAAATGTAGGGTCCGACAGTCAGGTTTCCAATGTTCGTGGCTAGAGGTTGACTTGAGATATTCTCGAGCTTTGGTGAGTCCTCATGGTTTGAGGATGGAATTATTGTTTTAGTTTTACTCTTAATGTTCTATTTATTATGTTATGAGAGCTAAGTGGCTTGTATGGAGTCCTTCGGGGTTCTATACGCCATGTTACATCTAGGGGGTACCCCTAGGTCATGACAAACTTGGTATCAGAGCACAAGATTTAGAATGGTCCTAGGTTGTCTCATAAGCCACGTCTAGTAGAGTCGTGTTCATGAGTGTGAAGCGCTCCATATTTATGAATGAGAGGCTACAAGATGAGTAGGAAGCTCCACTTCTTTCATTACTCTTAAGTCGTGCGATAGAGTTTAACTCTATAAAGTCTCTCTCCTAATCCTTATCCTATGTTCTTCAGGATATGGCTACCTGAAGATCTTATGCTAGAAGGAATGTGAGGGAGATTGAGGAACAATAAGCTCCTCGCCAAGCTCCTCAAAGTTCCGGTCAATCCATTGGCTGAAAAAGTGTCAAATGCAGAGTTTAGGGCCGCTTTCCAAGTGTTGGCTCAAGGGGTGACGGCCCAAGCAAATAGGGAGGTTGCGGTTCCTGTGAACCCAAATGTGAATTTGGCGGCTTCAAGAGTGAGGGACTTCACAAGGATGAATCCTCCGTAGTTTCATGGTTCTAAAGTTGTGGAAGATCCTCAAGAGTTTAACGATGAGGTCTATAAGGTTTTGATAATCATGGGAGTTACGTCGGTGGAAAAAGTAGAGTTGTCCGCTTATCAACTAAAGGTAGTGGCTCAAATATGGTATAATCAATGGAAGGAAGGGAGACCGAAAGATGCGGATCCTCTTGATTGGGAGAAATTCAAAGCCACTTTTATTGATAGGTTTTGTCCCCTAGAGATGAGGGAAGCCAAGGTGCTTGAGTTCATTAACCTCCGGCAAGAAAGTATGAGTGTGAGGGAGTATGCTCTAAAGTTCACTCAATTGTCGAAATATGCTCCAACAATGGTTGCGGATTCAAGGGCTAGAATGAGTAAGTTCATTTCGGGTGTGTCTGAAATGGTAGTGAAAGAGTGCCGAACCGCCATGCTCATTCATGACATGGACATCTCTCGTCTCATGGTGCATGCACAACAAATTGAGGAGGAAAAACTTAAGGAAAAGTATAGAGAGGTAAAGAGGGCAAGGACCGGTGATGGAAACTTCTCTCAAGCAAGGTCTGATGGACAAGGTCATCCTAGATTTTAACAAAAGTTTTCTGGCCGATATTCTTCTAATGCTCCTCCAAAGTTCAACCAAGATAGGGTGTCTAACCCTATGCCTCAAGGAGGTAATAGTAGTGGATGTTCAATGCCTAGGCCAAATTATACTAAGTGTGGAAGGAAGAACGATGGTAAGTGCCTAGCCGGCACGGATGATTGTTATGGTTGTTGAAAAAGTGGTCACAAAATGAGAGCTTGCCCAATGCTTACGGCCAAAGAGAGAGAGCACAAATAATCTACTAGTAGTAGTGTGGGTTCCAATTCTCGCAAGGAAC
The DNA here is from genome assembly GCA_029582245.1 of Solanum etuberosum. Taxonomy (NCBI): domain Eukaryota; kingdom Viridiplantae; phylum Streptophyta; class Magnoliopsida; order Solanales; family Solanaceae; genus Solanum; species Solanum etuberosum. The sequence continues at coordinate 30,113 of JAJONR010003862.1, forward strand.
ACCACCTGTATGCTCTTCATACTAGAGGTGAATAAGAGAGTTCTCGGATGTGGTTACCGGTATCTTGAAAGTTTTCCAACTTGATGTATATGCTTTACTTGATCCCGGTGCTACTTTGTCTTTTGTGACGCCTTATGTGGCAATGAGATTTGATGTGCTCCCTGATGTGTTGTTAGAACCTTTTTCTGTCTCTACTCCTGTTGGTGATTCTATTGTGGCTAAGAGGGTCTATAGAAAGTGTCCCGTTTCCTTATCCCATAGAGTTACTCTTGTTGACTTGGTAAAGCTTGATATGTTACATTTTGATGTTATTTTGGGTATGGATTGGCTGCACTCTTGTTATGGTTCTATTGATTGTAGGACTCGTGTAGTCAAGTTTCAGTTTCCAAATGAGCCTGTCCTAGATTGGAAGGGGGGAAATTCTATGCCAAAGGGTCAGTTTGATTCTTATCTTAAAGCTAGAAAGATGATTTCTAAAGGTTGCTTTTACCATCTAGTAAGGGTGAGGAATGTAGATTCTGAAACTCCTTCTCTTGAGTCGGTCCCCATTGTAAAAGAGTTTTCATAGGTGTTCCCAGATGACTTACCCGGTATTCCTCCCGAGTGGGAGATATACTTCGGTATCAACCTTCTCCCAGATACGCAACCTATCTCTATTCCTCCTTACTGTATGGCTCCGGAAGAACTTAAGGAGTTGAAAGAACAGTTGAAAGACTTGTTAGATAAGGTCCTCTTTCGAGCTAAGTTTGTCATTAAAAGACCAAAACGGGCATATCTCCCTCATACGAGCTCAAAATTTAGCAAACTCGGTGGTGTTGGAAAGATAATTCGAAGACCTTTATTTTGATATCTTATGGGCCACCTAACTCATCATGTACTGAAGTTTATGGTCGTTTTAAGTTGGTTGACCCACAACTTAGAAGAACTTAGGAATTACTTGAATGAACTCTCTTTAGTTCTTCTTGGAACTCAAGGTGCTACATCTAGTGACCTTAACACTTAGGAAAAATTTAAATTACTTGGTAAAAATCCTACTCACAATGAAGGATGGTTCGAGTCTTAGCTCAAAAAATTTCAGGGGTTTTACAATATCTCCCCCTTGGGATCATTCGTCCTCAAATGATGACTGGACTGGGCATGGAATGGGGTTACTCTTACTAAGGTCTGAGTCTAACGGTATGCTCTTACTATATTCAAGCTTAACCCAAATCCTTTGGTTTGGGTTCTATACCTCCCTATAGGGAATCTCATCCCAAAACTATTACTCTTTACCACCACATTGGGCTCATATCAAGAACCACCTAATGTTTAACAACACCACATTCAAGCTTAGTACTTCTAACAACTCCATTACTAACAGGAGCTCTGAAAAGATATCTCCCATACTCTCTGGAACTCATTACTATCTTATTCTCAAACAATTGACTTGATTTCTCATCTCTTCATCTCCTCCTTAGGTCTAAAGCTGACACTTGAAAGTTATGGACCTATTCCATTATCTCTAACTGGTCTACATCCTCTTTTACTCTAACACTCGGGAGAATTTTATCTCATGACTACCGAACTCTCAATAAGCAGGTACTAAGACTTCTTTCTAAGGTGTTTCTCTTAACCTCTTCTGATTACATACCCTCTCGGTACACCTCTTAATGCTCTTGTTACTCTTGTGACTTAGCCACACTTCACTGCCCTTATCTAAAGGTTAGGGTCTCTCACTGGTACCACTCATATTTATTGTAGCTAACATCTCAAGTCCTCACCTACTCTATGTCAAGTCTACCAGATCAAATCTCAAGACTAACATCATCACCCTCATGTTGCCATTCTTTCGATCATGACACTCATCTCAAATTCAATGTTAATGTTCATTACTAAACCCGAATATCAATACGATTGCTCGCCTACTATACTATACCTCATTACTTAATCAGTTCTACAACCTTCTGAACATCATGACCCTCTCAAACAAATTGCAATCCTAGCTTAGATCTATCACTTTATGAATACTCTGCTCTTCTATTCAACACTTACACTTGGTCATTACCTATACAATGACATTTCATCACAAAATCCTTTCTGTCTACAACACACTCTACCTCATATGATGGAATCTTCACAACTCATCACTTCTTAGTCTACCCATAAAGGAAAAAGTTTTCATTAATAACTTACTAGGTGCATAACTATAGTAACATAGCTCGTCAAAATACCATCTCCCTTTCTTAGATCACTAAACTTGTACATACTAACTCTGGGCTCTTTCACTACTACTACTCATAATCTCGTAACTCATAATACCTTTTCGGGTGAAGATATTACCCAAGCTCTAATCATACTTCCTCATAAGGATCTCAGCTGAAACAAGGCTTAGAGAAGAAAGTACATCTCATTTTTAGCTTGAACGCACGATTCATATGAACATGAGTGCATTCCTCTGAAACTCAACACTTAACTTACTCATGGTCTTCTCTCAAGCCCCTATGGAATCTCATGACTTGCTCAAGACTCTTTCTAAGAGAAACTCTTCGATAAATGATGGACTTTGCTTTTCAACCACCACTAGTATGAGGGGTAGTCGAATAAATATGAGAAACGTACGAGTATGAATAAATCTGTATGACATAGCTCTATTGCACGATTAAGAGTATGAAAGAAGGGAAACTTTTCTTAAATGTATATAGTCCCTTATTTATAGAAGTGAGGCCCTCACAACTATAAATAAGATCCTATCGACATGGCTTCATAGACACCCTAAGACACTTGAACTTTGTGCTCTGACACCAAGTTAGTCACGATCCGAGCCTACACTCTGGACGTGGCCGGTACTCGAGAACCATTGTTGGTCCCCAAGTGAACCCTCATCCTGGCTGACTACAAGCGGAAGACTAACTCAAGCATACAAAGCTTAAAAAAGAATAAAATTCATTGAAACTCAAGTAATTAACTCAGAATATAATTGTATATTCAACTAGCCAAAACTAGGCAACTCAAGTCTTTAAAATATTTAACAAGATAAATGAAACAGACTTCTCAAACTCTACTGTCTATCTATGAAGCCTCTAAATGACAAAGATGGAAGTTGGGACAAGACCCACGACATCTTGACAAAACTGAAAAGTAAATGAAATCCTCCGGAAGCAAGGAGGATCACCATAGCTAACTCGAACTCCATGTGGTATCAACGAAGCTCCTATTGGTCACCCTAAATACCTGTATCTACATCATGAAACGATGCAAGACAAATGGCTCAGTACATGGAATGTACGAGCATGTAAGGGGAATTCTAAAGCATAAACATAAGCTTGAACTGGTGGGAAAGAAACATACTTACCTCTTCTCAACTCACTCAACTTAACTCAACTCAAAGAAACATAGTTCAACTCAATGATAAGATATTCAACTCAGTGAAATAAGGCTCAACTCAATAATAAGATATTTAACTCAGTGAAATAAGGCTCAACTCAATAATAA
>JAJONR010003863.1:0-60932 GCA_029582245.1 Solanum etuberosum
ACCACAGAAAGAGTTATGTTTTTAAACATATGAGCTAGTTATATTTTGGGAGTAGTATTGAGCACCGATATGGGGGAGAGTTCAGACAACTCACAGCCCCCATAAACCATGTAGCCATCATGGGTAGAAAAGGGTCATACTTTTTTGAAGATTCCTTAGTGCTTTTTAGCATAGACTACTGGATCCACTTAGTGAGTTAGGTTCTATACCCCCGGCAAGGTATAGGACGGCCCTGGCAGCGTGAGGAAAAACACTGTATCATCACATAGCTCATAGTGATTGTTGTCGGTTAGAGAAACTCCCACAGAGATTATTTTGTATTCTTATATACACAAAGTTTATTTTGTATTTTCATAGACAAACAGAGTTTATTTTGTATCCTTGCATACAAACTGAGTATATTGTATTCTTAATTACATTGAGTTGCTTTCTACTATTTGAAAAGCTTTCAATATATTGCATCTCTTATTGTTGCTTTAGATTGAGTTGAGTATCCAGAGTTTGAGTACCCAGAGTCGAGTGTCCTATTATTGAGTTGAGCCTTAAATCACTGAGTTGAATATCTTATCTTTGAATTGAGTATCTAATTCTTAAGTTGAGTTTAGTTGAGTGAGTTGAGAAGAGGTAAGTATGTTTCCTTTATCAAGTTCAAGCTTATGTTATGCTTTAGAATTCCCCTTACATGCTCGTACATTCCATGTACTGAGCCATTTGGTCTGCATCATTTCATGATGCAGATACAGGTACTCAGGACCATCAACATGCGCTTCGTTGATACCATATGCAGTTCGAGTTAGCTATGGTGAGCCTCCTTGCTTCCGGAGGATTTCATTATTTTTCAGTTTTGTCAGGATGTCGTGCGTCTTGTTCCGACTTCCATCCTTGTCATTTAGAGGCTTCATAGATAGACAGTAGAGTTTCAGAAGTCTGTTAATTTATTTTGTTAAATATTTTAAAGACTTGAGTTGCCTATTTTTGGCTAGTTGAATATTCTATTATATTAAGAGTTAATCATTTGAGTTACAGCTTTTTATCTAAATTCTATGAATTTTATCCAATTTTACGCTTTATATGCTTGAGTTAGTTTTTCGCTTGTAGTCAGTCTAGATGAGGGTTCGCTTGGGTACCAGCAATGATTCTCGAGTGCCGGCCATGTCCAGGGTGTAGGCTCGGGTCGTGACAATTTCAAAGAGATTTCTTGTGCTAATTCATTTGGGTAAGTCTTTGTAACCCTAAAATTTCAATTCCCTTTTATCGTTTATGGATTTAACATCAAAAAATGGGATTTTTTATTGGAAATTGTCAAGGTTTTTAAGAATTTGAGTTCTAAAGTAAAATGGTGATTGTGAACTAATTTTAATTCATTTTTCAAAATTATTTTCACCAATGAGTTCCAAATTCCTTGGGTAACATTTTTAAGTACAGATTTTTAGATTCAAACGTCATTTTTGGAATTGGGTTTTTAGTTGATTTGAACCATTTTTGAAAGTGTATGATATATGTGTTGTTATTTCCAGAATCTTATTGTGATTACTTGTTGAATTAGATTGTGTGGCTTTTGACATTATTCAAAAAGAAAAATCTCAAGTCTCAAAATAACTTTTTATTTAATTAAGACAAGTGAACTTCTAAACCTTGTAAAACTTGTAGAATCTTATATTTTCCTTCATTGTGTGTTTTGGGGAGTAATGGGAATGAGGTGATGGGTTCAATTATTCCATTTGATTGATCTTAATGAATAAAAAGGAGAAATAATGAAAAAAGTCAACGTGTTGATAGTTGTTCTTTATGAACTGCCTTGTTATGGACCCTAATTTGTTTGTTGATGAAATGCTTTGATGGCATTATTGTGGACTTGAACTGCTTGAGTTATTATCTCTTCCTTATGGTGTGTATATTTGCATTTATTTATGTGCACCATGATGAGACGTGATGATTGTGCCGAAGGAAACTGTATTTGGCAAGTGATATTATATAAAGATGAAGGAAAATGGTTCTGGCTAGTGATATTATGCCAAAGGAAAATAGTTCTGGCAAGTGATATTATATAAAGCCTAAGGGAATTGGTTTCGGCTAGTGATATTGTGCTGAAAAGCAATGGTTCCGACAAGTAATACTATATAAATTCGATGGAAAATAGTTTCGTCTAGTGATATTGTGCCGATGTGAAATGGTTTCAGCAAGTGTTTGACTATAGTAATTTGATGAACTTTAAACTTGAGATTGATCTACTTGATACTTGTGATTGATCTACGTGATAATTGTGATTGATCTACTTTATACTTGTGAGTGATGTACTTGATAATTGTGATTGATCTACTTTATACTTGTGATTGACATACTTGATACTTGTTGGTTGTTAAACTATTACAAATGTGATACTTGTTGGCTGATTTCTATGCAGGTTGTAGTTGAGGCGGTTTGGTTGGGATGAAAGGAGTACTCATGTTCTAGCTTAATTTTACCTTATTTAGTGGGTTACTTGCTGAGTACCGTGTTGTTTGATACTCACTCCTTGCTACTACACTTTTGTAGGTTCTGAGCCCGGACCTGTGTGATCTTTCTCCTTCATCTTTTTTCCAAGGCTTTCAGAGGACTTTAAGAGGTAGTTACTTTTCATACCGAAGGGTCCTCTCTTCCCTTATTTTATGATTTGTTCTATTCGAGAAACAAAGACATTGAGACTTATTTTTATCTTTCAAATTATTCATTATTATACCAGTGGCTGGTACTGTAATGACCCTGTTAGTCATTTTTGGAAAGTTCCATAAATTTACCATTTTGCCCCCTCTCGATATCGACCCCGAGTCTTTTATGATTGAATTTTGAAAATTGGTTTCAAACTTTGAGTTAAAGGCTGAAAATTTGGTAAGTTTGTTTATCTTGAAAGGCTAAGTTGCTTAAAAGTGGTTTTCTGTGTCTTTTAGAGTTTTGAATCTTGGAATGGAATTCCGTCAGTCCAGGAATGTTGAATCTGATCTGTGAGAGTTGTCAGTTTCAGTTTTGGAGTCCATTTGAGGTTTTGAGGTCCTAAGTTGTGAAATTTTAAAATTTTAGCCTTTGGATTGACTTTGGTCAACATTTGGGGTTTGGATGCTCGGAATTTCGAGAGTTCCATTGGATTCGGGGGATGATTTTAGGCCTAGGTGAGGTCTTGCTTGATTTTTGAGAGGTCCCAATCTTGTTTTAGCCTTTTTAGGCATAGAGTTAGTTTCTTATGGTTTTCATAGATGTCGGGTTAAGGAGACCTCGGATTCGTGTTTTGATGGTTCCATTGGGTTCAGAACATCCAGTATAGTTGATTTGAATATGCGATTTGTGTGCACGAGGTTTCAAACGAATCTTAAGTGTCCTTTCGAAGTTTTGAGTGGTGACTATTTTTGTGGTACTTGAGTTCTGTACCCTTCACTTTTGCGATAGGCCTTCCTCTTAAGCGAGCTCTGCTTAACGAAGATGTTATCGCTTAAGCGAAGGCCGGAATTTTTGAAGGGTTCATTTAAGAGAACCATGGTTCGCTTCAGCGATGCTCGCTTAAGCGGAGCCTGGTCTGCAAAAGCGAGACCCCAATTTTTACGAGGTTCACTTAAGCAAACCTATGGTCGCTCAAGCGACATCAGAGGGAGGTTTTGACCTACAAATTTCGGGGTTTAATCCCCATTTAAAATTTTTGAGCTTGGGAAACCCTTGGTGGAGATTTTTGAAAGGATTTATTGTGCCAAATCATTTGGGTAAGCTTTAATGATCCTAAAACTTCATTTCCCTTTTGGTTATTTATGAATTCTAACATCAAAATTTGAGATATTGATTGGTAAATGACAAGGTTTTTCAAAAACTCAAGTTCTTAACTAAAATGAAGATTGTGAACTGATTTTGAGTCATTTTTCGAAATGGTTTTCACCAATAAGTTCCTAAAGCCTTGAGTAATGTTTTTAAGTATTACATTTTGGATTCAAACCTTCTTTTTGAAATTGGGTTTTGAGTTGATTGACCCATTTTTCAAGGAAATTGATATGTGTATTATTTTTTTCTGAAAATTTATTGTGAATACTTGCTTGTATAAAGATTGTGTGGTTTCAGAAGTGTTTTGGAAGGGGAAGATTCAACTCTTGGAGTGATTAATTGATTGATTTAAGTCAAGTGATCTCCTAATACTTGTATTCTAGTAAAAAAATTGTCTTCCCTTCGTTCCTTATGTGTTGGAGTAATGAGGATAAGGTGAATGGTTAATTGTCCACTTGATAAATCTTAACGAATAAAAAGGGTTTGAAATGAAAAGGCTACGTGATGATCATGATGATGGAATTGCTTTGTTGTGACCCTTATTGATTGATTGATGAAATGCTTGGTAGCATGGATGTGGACTTGAATTGCATAAATTGTTGTCTCTTCCATATGGTGTGATAGTGCTTGTGTGCATTGATTGTTGAACACCCTAATGTGACATGTGAGAGTTATAATGCCGAGGTCATTCCCGGTAAGTGTTTATGATGCTGAGGTTATTGTCAGCTAGTGCTATTATGTTGACATCATTTTTAGCTAGTGATTTGATATAAAGCAGATGGAAAATGGTTCTGGCTAGTGATTTGATATACAGCCGATGGAAAATGGTTCCGTCTAGTGAATTGATATAAAGCAGTTGGTAAATGGTTCCGGCTAGTGATATTGTGCCAATGGGAAATGATTTCTGCGAGAAATTGATTATTGTGATATAATGCATTTTGATTCTTATGTGTGACTTACTTGTTACTTGTGATTGAAGTATTTGTTACGTGTGAATAGTCTACTTGATACTTGAGATTGACGTACTTGATTTGTGTTAGTTATTGGATTGCGACTATTGGACTGTGATTATTGAGCCTTGTGATCTGTGCATTGTAGATCTGTTAGGTTGGGCTAATTTATGTGCAGGTTGTAGTTGACGAGGTTCGGTTGGAGTGTGAGGGGTATTTATTTTCTAGCTAGATGTTTTATTTATTAGGTTGCATCTTGTGTACCGTGTTGTTGGTATTCACTCATTGCTTCTACACTTGTGTAGGTTCTGAGCCCGGTACTATGTGATAATCCTTCTTTTCTTACTTTCCAAGGCTTGTCAAAGGACTATTGAGAGGTAGATGATTGTCATCTCGGTGGGCCCTCTTTTCCTTTTCTTTAAGCTTTGTTTTATTTGAGAAGCAAAGGCTAAGACTTGTACTTATTCCTTAATTCTGCACTTTATGTATTTAGTGGCTTGTACACGTGACAACCAGATTTTAGGGGGTTTTAATAGAATGAACAAGTTTTCTACTTTATCTTGTTCTTGCTTTATATTTTCGTATTTATTTGGTTTAAGTTGGGTTAAGGCTGAGTTCTCTAGGTGGGAATAGACAAGTGCCATCACGTCCATTTTTGGATCGTTACTTGTACACATGACAACCAGTTTTGGGAGTATTTTAGAATGATTAGGTTTTCCTCTCTTATGCTATTATTGTTTTACTTTCTGCATTTCTTTCGTATTGTTGGGTTTGAAGCTGACTTGTCTTGGTGGGATTAGACGAGTACCATCACATCCATTTTTGGGTCATGCCAAATGGTATCAGAGCCCCAATTTCATAGGTGTCACGTGTGTACAAGTCAAGTCTAAATAGAGTAGGAGGCAGCCCCGAGGTAATTACTGAGACCACAGTTAGGGGTAGGGGCAGCGCCCGAGCTAGAGGTCACGCTCGTGGAGTAGACCAGGTTGGAGTTTTTGTAATACCTCAGAATCTAGTATTCTAAGAAAGGGACCAAGTGAGAGGTCATGAGCCAAAGAAGTGAGCCTAGGCAACCTTCACGTGGACCCATACGGGCCGTGAAGGGCACCACGAGGCGTGGTGCTGCCCGTGGTGGCTCACCGTAGCTAGCTAAGGAAGGGTCACCTCCAACGAGCATCATGAAGCCCCGTGATGGGCACCACGACTCGTGGTGGTGCCCGTGAAGGGCGAGGAAGTGAGCTCCCCAAGACTGCCTAGCTTGAGACCCTCCCAAGACCCACTTGACGGCTCGTGAAGGCCACTACGGGCTGTGGAGAGGGTCGTGAAGGGAGTTAAGTTTAAGGATGGTAAAGCCAAGCCACTGGTCAAGGACCACGGCTGCCACTACAGGCCGTGTGGTCGTTGACGGGCCGTGGTGCCCCTCGTGGAGTGATTCGGTAGATTTTAAGTTCAGGGGTTTATGGGTTTTTTCTAGATTTAATTGAATTAATACTATGTCATTTTACCCAAGCCTAGGACCCCTATATAAGTGATTTTAACCCCAAAATTCACCCATTCAAGTCATTATTCTAAAAACCCAAAAGAAAAATCAAAGTTTTTCCTCTCCAAAATATTTCTCTCTTTAGAATTTGAAGAAGAAGAAGATTCAACCTAGGGTTTCAAGTCAAGCCTCCATTTCCACCATTGAAGGAAAGCTTTTGGCATTGAGGTATGATAGTTTTCATTCATGAATTCCTTCCATTGATGGAGTTCCCAAATTCTCCTATTTTCAAAGATAGAAATCCCCAATTGAGTTAGGATTTTCTTCAATTGTCATGGTTCTCTTGATTATTGATTTAACTGATTGAGTTATGATCTCTTATGAATGAATTGATGAAATACTATGATTTTATGATGATTTCCCCTATGAACCCATGTAATCCCCATGTTTTCAAGTTATGAGCATATGATGTGAGATTTTGATTATGAAGGAAGAGTTTATGAAATCAAGCATGTATTGATAGAATTATATAAATTTATGATGAAATACATATCTAACCTATATTTTCTAAATGTTGATGATTGGAAGTGGGTTATGAAACTTGAAAGGTAAATTATGGAATTATGCATGTTCTTATGAAATCTATGCAAATGTTTTAAGGATGCTTTGAGAGTAAAGTATCAATGATGATGTTGTTGTTGTGTTGTTGAAAGGATTTTGCTCATATAGACATGAAAGCATGATTGTGAAAGGTTTTCTCACATAGTAAGGATTCTAAGGTGGAAAGGTCTTCTCACCTAATTGAATCAAAGATTAAGAGCTTTCCTAAAGAAACCCAGCTTGGATTGGTTGTTGAATGATACCTTTCCATGGATAATGACTTAGCTTGGATTGGCAAGATGACATGCCCTTCCATGGATAATAAGAATAAGTAAGAAATGACTATTCCATGGGATTTATGCTTAGCACCGAGAGGATATTGAGTTGGAAGCTCTCCCGTTAGTAGAGGTCGGGTTTCTAGAAGCAATCTCCTTATCCCTTACTTATGTGCCCCCATAGGATGATTGTCTAGATAGACATTAGCTAGTGGATCCACTTAAACTAGAAGTTCATGGTCCTTACCTTGGCAAGTAGGACAACCCTTTTCGGTGTGGGAGACACCGAGGGATCATGTTATAGCTCACATGGTCTCTATGTCGGTTAAGGCTACTTCCCACAATAATAATGAACTAAGGTTACTTCAAGAAGTATCTCACATGCATTTAAAGATGATGTTCACTTGCATCGATCATGGTTTTATGACTTATGGTTTCTAACTCTCAAAATAAATGTTTTAGGTTGATCATTGCATACTTATGAAAATGTCCCCTTTTAGCATGATTTAAAGGTTTTATGCATGGCTATCATACTTAGTACATTGTTTTGTACTAACGTATATTATTGCCTACATTTCCCCAAATGTAGGGTTCGGTAGTCAAGTTTCTCAGTTTCATGGCTAGTGGTTGATTACGAGGTTCCCGAGCTTTGGTGAGTCCTCATGCTTCGAGGATATACTTTCATTGTTTTAAGTTTATTTCTTATTTTCAACTTCGGACATGATGTATGGTCTAGGCCCAATTTCATTCTATTGTACTAGATGGCTAATGAGACAAGTGTTTTAGACTTCCGCTTTACTTCTATAAAAATTTTGGACTTGAAATGTTGTCCTTACCTCTATTGTTCTATTTCTTATGTTATGCATGCTAAGTGGCTTGTATGGGGCCTCTCGGGGACCTATACGCCAGGTTACATCTAGGGTGTACCCCTGGGTCATGACAAACTTGATAATCAGAGCACAAAGTTAAGAATGGTCCTAGGATGTGTCATAAGCCACATCGAGTAGAGTCTTGTTCATGAGTTTGAAGCGCGCCACATTTATGAAGAGAGGCTATAAGATGTTTAGGAAACTCCACTTCTTTCATTACTCTAAAGTCGTGCGATGGAGTTTAACTCTATAAGGTCTCTCTCCTAATCCTTATCCGATGCTCTACAGGATATGGCTACTCGAAGAGCTTATGCTAGAAGGAATGTGAGGGAGAATGAGGAACAAGAAGCTCCTCCCCAAGATCCTCAAGTTTCGGTTTATCCTTTGGCCGAGCAAGTGACTAATGCGGAGTTTAGGGGTGTTTTTCAAGTGTTGTCTCAAGCTGTGATGGCCCAAGCCAATTGGGAGGTTGCGGTTCCCGTGAACCCAAATGTGGGTACAGCGGCATCTAGAGTGAGGGACTTCACTAGGATGAATCCTTTGGAGTTTCATGATTCTAAGGTTAAGGAAGATCCTCAAGAGTTCATTGATGAGGTCTACAAGGTGTTGATGATCATGGGAGTGACGCCGGTAGAAAAGGCAGAGTTGACAGCTTATCAACTCAAAGGTGTTGCTCAAACTTGGTTCAACCAATGGAAAGAAGGGAGACCAGAAGATGCGGGTCCTCTTGATTGGGAGAAGTTTAAGGCCGCTTTTCTTGATAGGTTCTTTCCCCTTGAGATGAGGGAAGCAAAGGTTATTGAGTTTATCAACCTTTGACAAGGAAGTATGAGTGTAAGGGAATATGCTTTAAAGTTCACACAATTGTCTAAATATGTTCCAAGAGTGGTTGCCGATTCAAGGGAAAGGATGAGTAAGTTAGTTTTTGGTGTGTCCAAAATGGTGGTTAAAGAGAGTCGTACCGCCATGCTCATTAATGAAATGGACATCTCTTGTATCATGGTTCATGCTCAACATATCGAAGAGGAAAAACTTAGGGAAAAGTCTAGGGAGACAGAGGGCTAAAACCGGTGATGGTAGTTTCTCTCATGCAAGGTCCGATGGACATGGTCGTTCTAGATTTCGACAAATGTTTTCCGGTCAAGGTTCCTCCAATGCTCCCCCTAAGTTCAACAAAGATAGGGTGTCTAACCCTAAGCCTCAAGGGGGGAATGGTAGTGGATCTTCATTGTCTATGTCTACTGTTGCTAGGTTTGGAAACAAGCACGATGGTAAGTGCCTAGCCGACACGGATGGTTGCTTCACTTGCGGTAAAAGTGTCCATAAGATGAGGGATTTCCCAATGCTCACGGCTAAAGGAAGAGAGGGCAAGCAAGCTCCTCCTAGTGGTTCAGGTCCTAATGCTCCCAAGTAAAACCGATTCTATGCACTTCAGACTCGTGGTGAACAAGAGGGTTCTCCCGATGTGGTTACCAGTATGTTGAAAGTTTTCCAACTTGATGTTTATGCTTTACTTGATCCTGGTGCTACCTTGTCTTTTTTGATGTCATATGTTGCTATGAGGTTTGATGTGCTTCCTGATGTGTTGTTAGATCCTTTTTTTTTCTCTACTGCTGTTGGTGATTCTATTGTGGCTAAGAGGCTCTATAGAAAGTGTTCCGTTTCCTTGTCCCATAGAGTTACTCTTGTTGACTTGGTAGAGCTTTACATGCTAGAATTTGATGTTATCCTTGGTATGGATTGGCTGCACTCATGTTATGCTTCTATTGATTGTAGAACTCGTGTAGTCAAGTTTCAGTTCCCAAATGAGCCTGTCCTAGAGTGGAAAGGGGGAAATTCTATGCCTAAGGGTCAGTTTGTCTCTTGTCTTAAAGCTAGAAAGATGATTTCTAAGGGTTGCATTTACCATCTAGTTAGGTGAGGGATGTGGATTCCGAAACACTTACTCTAGAGTCGGTCCCCACTGTTAAGGAGTTTCTGGAAGTATTCCCAGATGATTTACCTGGTATTCCTCCCGAAAGGGAAATAGACTTCGGTATTAACTTTCTCCCAGATACGTAACCTATTTCTATTCCTCTTTACTGTATGGCTCCGGCAGAGCTAAAGGATTTGAAAGAACAATTGAAGGATTTGTTGGATAAGGGTTTCATCTGACCGAGTATCTCTCCATGGGGTGCTCCAGTTTTGTTTGTTAGAAAGAAAGATGGTTCTTTTCATATGTGTATTGACTATCGTCAGTTGAACAAGGTGACCATTAAGAATAAGCATCCTCTTCCAAGGATAGATGATTTATTTGACCAATTTCAAGAAGCAAGTTATTTCTCTAAGATTGACCTTCGGTCGGGTTATCACCAATTGAGGGTGAGAGAAGATGACATTCCGAAGACAGCTTTTCGAACTCGGTATGGTCATTATGAGTTCTTGGTAATGTCGTTTGGGTTGACTAATGCTCTGGTAGCGTTTATGGATTTGATGAATAAAGTGTTTAGACAATACCTTGACATGTTTGTAATCGTGTTCATTGATGATATATTGATCTATTCGAGAAGTGAGGATGAGCATATTGATCATTTGAGGATCGTGTTGCAAATTCTTAAGGACCAACAACTTTTTGCAAAGTTTAGCAAATGCGAGTTTTGGCTAAGGTCCGTAGCTTTTCTCAGTCATATTGTTTCAAGTAAGGGTATTGAGGTAGATCCTAAGAAAACAGATGCGGTCAAGAGTTGGCCTAGACCTGTATCCCCTTCAGATATTAGAAGTTTCTTGGGATTAGCCAGTTATTACAGAAGGTTTGTTGAGGGGTTCTCTTCGATTGCCTCTCCTTTGACGGCTTTGACTTAAAAGAAGGCTATGTTCATATGGTCCAAAGTGTGTGAGCAGAGTTTCCAAGAGTTGAAGGATAGACTTATTTCCGCTCCGGTGTTGACTTTACCGGAAGGAACATATGGTTTTGTGGTTTATTGTGATCCCTCTAGAATTGGGCTAGGGTGTGTGCTTATGAAAAATGGGAAAGTTATTGCCTATGCCTCAAGGCAACTTAAGATTCATGAAAAGAATTATCCTACCCATGACCTTGAGCTAGCGGTGGTTGTTTTTGCCTTAAAAATTTGGAGACATTATTTGTATGGTGTGCATGTAAATGTGTTTACCGACCTCAAGAGTTTGCAATATGTGTTTAATCAGAAGGATATAAATCTTCGCCAAATAAGGTGGCTTGAGTTATTGAAGGATTATGATATGAGTGTTCTCTATCACCCCGTAAAGCAAATGTGCTGGCAGATGCTCTTAGTCGATTGTCTATGGGTAGTATTGCTCATATTGAAGAAGGTAAGAAATAGTTGGTTCGAGATGTTCATAGATTGGCCCTATTGGGTGTTCAATTGGTGGATTCCGCCAAGGGTGGTGTTATGTTTTGCAATGGCTCGGAATCATCTTTTGTGGCGGATGTGAAAGCCAAGAAAGGTCTTGACCCAATTTGGATTGAGTTAAAAGAAGCGGTGCTTAAGAAATCTGTTGAGGCTTTCTCCCAAGGGGGAGATGGTGTACTTAGATATCAAGGTCGTTTATGTGTTCCTAATATTGATGACTTGAGGGAACAGATCTTGTCAGAAGCCCACAGTTCGCAGTATTCCATTCACTCGAGAGCCACCAAGATGTATCGTGATTTACGGGAGGTCTATTGGTGGAATGGGATGAAGAAGGATATTGCAGAATTTATAGTTAAGTTTCCTAATTGTCAACAAGTGAAAGTTGAGCATCAGAAACCGGGAGGTTTATCCCAAGACATTAGTATTCCTACTTTGAAGTGGGAAGACTTGAATATGGACTTTATTGTTGGTTTGCCTCGCACTCGGCGACAACATGATTCGATTTGGGTTATAGTAGATCGGATGACAAAATTGACTCATTTCATTCTCGTCAAAGTTTATTATTCAGCGGAAGATTATGCTAAGATGTATTTGAGGGAAATGGTAAGGTTGGATGGGATGACCTTGTCCATTATCTCCGATTGAGGTACTCAGTTTACTTCTCAGTTTTAGAAATCTTTCCATAAGGGTCTTGGCACTAAGGTTAAGCTTAGCATGACTTTTCATCTACAAACCGATGGGCAAGCGGAGAGAACTATCCAAACTTTAGAAGATATGTTGAGGGCGTGTGTCATCGATTTCAAGGAAAATTGGAATGACCATTTGTCATTGATTGAGTTTGCTTATAATAATAGCTATCACTCTAGTATTGGTATGGCTCCATTTGAGGCTCTTTATGGTAGGAGGTTTAGATCTCCTATAGGTTTGTTTGAGGTGGTGAAGTTGCCTTGATAGGACCCGAGTTAGTTTATGAGGCTATGGATAAAGTACGACTTATTAAAGAAAGGTTGAGAACAGCCCAAAGTCGACAAAAGTCCTATGCCGATGTTATAAGAAGAGATCTTGAGTTTGATGTTCATGATTGGGTTTACTTGAAAATATCACCCATGAAGGGTGTAATGAGGTTTGGGAAGAAAAGAAAGTTTAGTCCCCGTTATGTAGGCCCATATCAGATTTTGAGACATTTTGATAAGGTCGCTTATGAACTTGGGTTGTCTAATGAGTTGGCATCGGTGCATCCGGTTTTCCATGTCTCTATATTGAAAAGTGTGTTGGAGATCCGACATCCATAGTTCCCTTAAAAGGTTTGGAAGTTTATGAAAATCTTTCTTATGAGGAAGTTCCGGTTGAGATTTTACACCGGCAAGTCAAGAACTTAAGAATCAAGGAAGTTGCTTCCATAAAAGTTTTGTGGAGGAATCATTTAGTTCAGGGTGCTACTAGGGAGGCCGAGGCCGATATGATGTCCCGATATCCTCATCTTTTTTCTTCTACTCCGATTCTAGCTTGAGGTAATGAATTCCTCTTGGTTTACTCTTTTTTTTGGTGTCATGTGTTTTAGATATTCCCATGATTTCCTTATTTTATGCATGTTCATGAAAAACTTTTGTTTTGAAAGAAAATGAGTTTACAGGATTGATTTTCCTCATGTTGTTGTGCATTGAGTATGAGTTGCCTATAGACTTCATGAGATGAATTGTTGAACAAGCTTTTAGCTTGGAGATGGTAGTTCCTCCTTGAATATGAGTAATTTTGAAATTTTATTCATATTGGGTTGCTAGGTCTAGTTATTACCTTCCTTATGATGCATTGAGTAAGTATAGCTTGGAGTCAATGTTTCCTCCTTGATATGTGCATTTTGATGAAATTGCATGCACGATGGGCTGCTAGTTTTGAGTCTTTTCTTTCATGAGGTGTCTAGAATTCCATTCGAGGATGAATGTTCCTAAGGGGGAGATAATGTAACACCTTGGAATCTAGTAGTCTAAGCAAGGGACCAAGTGAGAGGTCATGAGCCAAAGAAGTGGGCCTGGGTAACCTTCACGTGGACCCATACAGGCTGTGAAGGGGACCACGAGGCGTGGTGATGCCCGTGGTGGCTCACAGTAGCTAGCCAAGGGAGGTCACCTCCCATGAGAATTATGACACCCCGTGAAGGGCACCACGGTTTGTGGTGGTGCCCGTGAAGGGCGAGGCAGTGAGCTCCCCAAGACTGCATAACTTGAGACCCTCCCACGAGCCACTTGACGGCTCGTGAAGGGCACTATGGGCCGTGGTGCCCCTCGTGGAGTGGTTCGACAACTTTTAAGTTCAGGGGTTTATGGGTATTTTCTAGATTTAATTGAATTAATACTATGTCATTTTACCCAAGCCTAAGACCCCTATATAAGTGATTTTAACCCAAAAACTCACTCATTCAAGTCTTTATTCTCAAAACCCAAAAGAAAAATCAAAGTTCTTCCTCTCCAAAATATTTCTCTCTCTAGAACTTGAAGAAGAAGAAAATTCAACCTAGGGTTTCAAGTCAAGCCTCCATTTCCACCATTGAAGGCAAGATTTTGGCATTGAGGTATGATAGTTTAATCCATGGATTCCTTCCATTCATGGAGTTCCCAAATTCTCATATTTTCAAAGATAGAAATCTCCAATTGAGTTAGGATTTTCTTTAATTGTCATGGGTTCTCTTGATTATTGATTTAAATGATTGAGTTATGATCTCTTATGCATGAATTGATGAAATACTATTATTTTATGATGATTTCCCCTATGAACCCATGTAATCCCCATGTTTTCAAGTTATGAGCATGTGATGTGGAATTTTGATTATGAAGGAAGAGTTTTATGAAATCAAGCATGTATTGATAGAATTACATGAATTTATGATGAAATCCATATCTAACCCATATTTTCCAAATGTTGATGATTGGAAGTGGGTTATGAACCTTGAAAGGTAAATTATGGAATTATGCATGTTCTTATAAAATTTATGCAAATATTTTAAGGATGCTTTGAGAGTAAAGTATCAATAATGATGTTGTTGTTGTGTTGTTGAAATGATTTTTCTCATATAGACATGAAAGCATGATTGTGAAAGGTTTTCTCACATAGTAAGAATTCTAAGGTTGAAAGTTCTTCTCAGCTAATTAAATCAAAGATTAAGAGCTTTCCTAAAGAAACCCAGCTTGGATTGGTTGTTGAATGATACCTTTCCATGGATAATGACTTAGCTTGGATAGGCAAGATGACATGACCTTCCATGGATAATAAGAACAAGTAAGAAATGACTATTCCGTGGGATTTATGCTTAGCACCGAGAGGATATCGAGATAGAATCTCTCCCGTTAGTAGAGGCCAGGTTTCTAGAAGCAATCTCCTTATCCCTTACCTATGTGCCCCCATAGGATGATTGTCTAGATAGACATTAGCAGTGGATCCACTTAAACTAGAAGTTTATGATCATTACCTTGGAAAGTAGGACAACCCTTTTCGGTGTGGCAGACACCGAGGGATCATGTTATAGCTCACATGGTCTCTATGTCGGTTAAGGCTACTTCCCACAATAATAATGAACTAAGGTTACTTCAAGAAGTATCTCACATGTGTTCAAAGATGATGTTCACTTGCATCGATCATGGTTTTATGACTTATGGTTTCTAACTCTCAAAATACATGTTTTAGCTCGATCATTGCATACTTATGAAAATGTCCCTTTTAGCATGATTTAAATGTTTTATGCATGACTATCATACTTGGTACATTGTTTTATACTAACGCATACTCTTGCTTACATTTCCCTAAATGTAGGGTTCGACAGTCAGGTTTCTCAATTTTATGGCTAGTGGTTGATTACGAGGTTCTCGAGCTTTGGAGAGTCCTCATGCTTCGAGGACGGACTTTCATTGTTTTTAGTTTCTTTCTTATTTTCAATTTTGGAAATGATGTATGGGTGATGAGTCTGAGATTTTGACTCATTTAGAGCTTGTTATTCATAGAATTAGTGTCTTCGATGCCTATTTAGTGCTCTAAACTGATGTTTTAATGCTAATTTGTAGATATAAAGGCAAAAGAGCAAGGCAAGGACATTACCAGGTAAAAAGGAGAGAAAAAGATGAAAAAGGCTTAAGATAGTGAAAGATGAAGATCTCCAAAGCCACTCGGCGAATCATCGAGTGGAACTTCAACTTGCCTAAAGTTCCAGATGCCAACCCTGGGGAGAAGCCAACTTGGTGATGGATTTGGACCTTCGGCGAACCGCCGAACGGATCGGCGATACAAACTCAGATTGCCTAAAGTTACAGAGTCTGAAGGATGAAGAGTCAAGGCAAACCGGTGATGTAAAGGATCCATTGGTGCATCGCCGACCTGGTCGGCGATGCTCGACTAATTCCGCCGAGTGACCCTGAAGGCCAAAATTTGAGAACGTATAAATTGAATTTCAAAATGAAAAAAAAGGGAGAGAGTCATTTTCCTGAGTAATTTTTACCATTGTTGAACTTTGAGCTTTCGTCTTGGACTTTTCTTATCTTAGTTTTTAGGAGTTTTCTAATAGTTTTTTAGTTGGGTTTTGGATTTGAAGCTGAATTGAAGCATTGTAAAGATTCAGAAATTAATACCCAGCTATGATATCTTACTTTTTATGATGTGTGGCTAAAAGTTCCATTCTTGAGGGTGTGATTATGTGATTATTTGCGTAAATTAGCTTATGGGTGTTGTTAATCACTTATTTAATTGTTGTTTTGAAGTTGGTTTGATTGGTAATTGAGTTTTAACTCATGAATTGTAGTTGCAAATGCAGTTCTAGTCTAGTATTCTATGCTTTCTTGAGAGAGGTTTTACAATTAAGATTACCAATTGATGATTGTAGTGATTGGTTTGTTATGGGTTCAGATCGAGAGAATGAATCTTAATTCGATCCTACTTATCTAGCTCGAGAGAGTAGATAAATTGAGGTTTTGGGTGGTTCATAGTATGATGCTTGTTGAGGTTCGAGAGTGATTCGTGGTAGTTGATCGAGAGATGGCTATTAGATCTAAAGCCTATCCTACCCACTAAGATTCAGTGACTTTTGGTAATTAATAATCACCCGTATAGCGAAATTGGCATTTAATCGATCACATCCCCAATTATCCCTTATCTACTTGATTACTCCCCTATTTTTAGTAGCTATTAATTGACAAACCTTACCCCCTCATCTGACATTCATTGTCAACCCCTTTGAATTACTTCAATGGTTTTGATAATTTATATTCCTACAATCGATTAGAACACGTTTATAACTTCGTATTTGAATTCTCTACTGTATCACTCCATGTGGGATCGACCCCAACTGTTTGTTGGGTTTATACTAGATTGTGATCGCCTACACTTAGTATTGGATGAAGTGTAGTTGCGCGTTTATCAATGGGCTAGGCTAAATTTCATTCTATTGTACTAGATGGCTAATGACACAAGTGTTTTAGACTTCCGCTTTACTTCTATAAAACTTTTGGACTTGAAATGTTGTCTTTACCTCTATTGTTCTATTTCTTATGTTATCTATGCTAAGTGGTTTGTATGGGGCCTCTCGGGGTCCTATATGTCATGTTACATCTAGGGTATACCCCTGGGTCATGACATGTTGTGCATATGGAGCGGCACCAGATAGAGGCCGAGCTAGAGAGGTCTCTCCTGAGCCACATGTCGAGGTTATTGAGGACCAGATTCCTCTTGATTATGCAGCTCATTTGTTTCAGGATACTTTTTTGAGGATGCTGGCTGTGTTAGAGAACTTCTCTCAAGGTGGTGCAACAGGAACACTACGTGGTTCTCATACGAGAGTAGGGGCGCAGACCCAAAGTCAGCAGCAGTGTTCGATTATTCATGATCAGGTGGGTCAGCCACCATCGGCTATTGGTGCACAGATTTCTCTCGAGGTTATTCTGACAGCCGATGATCAACATAGATACAAAAGGTTTAAGATTATGAAACCACCCTAGTATCAGGGTGGTAAGAGCGAGGATGCGCATGAGTTCTTGACTTAGTACCGTGGGATGCTAGAGGCAATAGGTATGGTTGATGCACACGGTATTTGTTTTGTTGCACTTTGGCTCCACGGACCCACTAGAGAGTGGTGGATGACTTATGTGAGGTCTAGACTAGTTGGATATCCTTCGGCAAAGTGGATGTGTTATCTAGTGCTTTTCATGAGCACTTCATTCCTTGGAGCGTGAGAGGGCAGAGCTGATTGAGGTTTGAGGGCTTGATACAGGGCAGTTTTTCTGTGACTGAGTATAAGTCTCATTTCTGCGACTTATAGAGACATGCTATGACCATTGTTCTGGATGAGGCAGAGAGAGTCTGTAGGTTCGTTAGAGGGTTGACTTTCTCCATCAGTTCTTATGTGTTTAGAGAGCCTGGAGAGGGGTCTCCATTCCAGTCCATCGTGAGTACTGCCAAGGAGGCAAAGTTGATGGTTAGAGAGGAGTTTGGGGACCCCAAGAGGGCCCATTCTTCTGGTCAGTTTTCTAGCGCATCATCTGAAGGCATGGGTTTACACAGAGGTTGTAGCTTTTTTCAGCATCGTAGACTTGTGCATGCATCTATGCCAGCAGCTGAGAGTGGTCATACACCCCGAGGGTCCTACAGTTCTGGTCAAGGTGACCATAGTAGTTCATCAGGTTCACGGTCACAGTCATCCACACCGAGGTCTTGTTATGGTTGTGTGGATCCAGGTCATATGATTCGGTAGTGTCCTTTATTGACTCACTCAGGATCAACATAATTATTCAGCTGCTCCAACTAGAGGTTCACTACCTTCAGCCAGGGGTCGAGGCAGCGGTCAGTCCGGCAGAGGCGGCAGGGCTTCTGGTGGTGGTGCTACAGCTCAGACGGGTGGAGGTCGGGGTACTACTCAGACGGGAGATGGTCGAGAGGGATAGTGTTATGCATTTCCAAGGAGGACAGAGGTCGAGATTTCTGATACTGTGATTACATGTATCGTCACAATTTGCCATCAACCTGTGTCTGTATGGTTTGATCTTTCATCTACTTTCTCGTATGTGTCTACCTATTTTTTTCTACTGGATTTGATATGATGTTTGATAGCCTACCTATGCCTATTCTTGTTTCTACATCGGTGGATGAGTCCTTAGTGGTGGATCGGGTGTATCGATCATGTCTTGTCTCTGTAGTTGGGTATGATACTTGGGTAGACTTGATCATTCTGGGTATGGTAGACTTCAATATCATTCTTGGGTATGGATTGGGTCTCCCTGTATCATACTATTCTTGATTGTTATGCTAATATTGTGACCTTAGCTATGTCGGGTATGTAGAGAGTTGAGGGGACGGGTGCTAATGGTTCTTACCCTAGCAAAGTTATCTCGTTGATTTGAGCTCAAAAATGGGTTGATAGTGTTTATCTTATTTGCCCTTAAACCAGAATACTAGTATGGAGCCACCTCCCATGAATTCTGTCCCCGTGGTTTGAGAGTTTTCGGATGTGTTTCCTAGTAATCTTCCCGGTGTTCCTCCATATAGGGAGATAGATTTTGCTATTGACTTGGAGCCGGGAACCAAGCCCATCTTTACTCCTCTTTATCGCATGGTGTTACACCCAAATGTACACATATGTATACGTGGTCATGCAAGTAATAAAGTAGTTCTTTTTAAGAGCCGGATGTCGTACCCACAAAGCCTTAAGATTAGATTATCTTTGATTCTTCCAACAACTATAAATTAACACAAGTGTTTCCAGAATGAGTGTTATATGTTATTCTAAATGATCAATTATCTAATTAATGAAGTAAACTACTACGATCCAATTTTGATTTGGATTTAAGAGAATGACTTGGGAAATTCCAGGGCTGCAGCGTGCTTTCGATTCATGCATATTATATTCTTTAATGAATGTCAATTGGTTATCAAATCACTGATTATATGGTTAAATATATTATCATGGTCTCCCGACCTCTAATCGCCTACCGTAATTGGTAGCCTAACTACATTGTTGAGTGGAGATAGACTGAACCAATTACCGAGAATTACGTTTTCATCTGTTCTATTAACAAGCAAGGTCTCTAGGTATATCCCTACGAAATCCGACTCTTAAAAAGAGGTACTTTATTACTTGCACGACCACGTACACTTGCGTGTGCGTTTTTTGTTTTTCTAAATACCCTAACTAGACACCTCCACAAACTGCACCATTTCATGTACTTCAGTATCACCATGCATATCATGGCCCATCAATACTCGCTTTAGTGGATCTCTAGATGCGATGTAATGAGCTTTAGCTGCGAGATCTATTACTGTTATGGCCGAAAACTCTTCAAACACAACCGACAATTTCAAATCCCGATACACGTCAAACACCTAAACTTTGTCATGAGCCCTCATAGTTAGTTGGCCTGCTGCAACATCTATCATAGCACGCCAAGTGGCTAAAAAGGGTCTCCTAAGAATTAAAGGCACCTCAGGATCTGGTTCAAAATTCAAAACATAAAAATCCTTTGGAAATATCAATGATCCAACTTGGACCAATGCATCTTCCACAATACCTTCCGCCCTAGCTAACGAACGATCTGCCAACTGCAAGATAATGGTGGTGGGATTAGGGCTATCCAACCCCAGTTTCTTGTACAATGATGTTGGCATAAATTAATACTCACCCCTAGATCACACAACCCTCAGGCATGAATGCTCTGCCCTATAGTGATCTAGACCGTAAAGCTACCCAGATATTTCAGCTTAGTGGGCAGCTTGTTTTGAATCTTGGAGCTACACTCTTCAGTGAGTGCCACCATTTCAAATTTTGTCAGCCTCCTCTAGTTCACCACGATCTCCTTTACATACTTCGCATATTGTGGTATTCCCTACAAAACATCAACAAGAGGCATATTAATGTGAACTCGCTTGAGAAGAGAAAGAAACTTGCCAAAGCATTTATCCTCGCTTTGATTTTTAAACTTTTGAGGAAATGGTGGAGGTGGTTTCACTGTTGTTTGCACGGTTTCCTCATTTGTACCCTGTCCACTCTCATTATTCTTTTTCCCCATGAAGTTTCACTATTTCTCTTCTTTGGATCCAATTCCTCCAATTGCAACCCGTTACGAGTACCCACCGTATTAACTTACCTCATATTAGGATCAGTATTTTTTGGCAAACCTCTTTGAGGACGTGAATTTTGAGGACTAGCGAATTGCCAAAACTGTTTCTCTAGATTTTGAGTTGCCAATTGATTATTTATCAAATTAGCAGCTATCTTATCCATGTTCGTGTTTGCTCTATCTTGCTCAGCCATGAGTTTCTTCAACATCTCCTCAGTGCTCATATTTCCTTGCTGGCCATTTTGATTATATCTTTGACCCTACTGTTGATAACTTTGCCCATTACCTTGAGGTCTGTATTTATTTTGGCCCTGTGTCTGATTTTGTTTTCCTCCCCAAGAGAAATTAGAATGGTTCCACCAACTAAGATTATAAGTATTACCATACTTTTTGTGGACCCCTCCTTGCTGAATATTGTCTACAAAGTTCACAACATCTGGGTTTGCTCCACAACAATCTGCAGTATGATCACCGCTTCCACATATTTTGCACCATGTTTGTGGTTGTTGTACATTATTTACCTGGGCAGGCTATTTTCCAATGACAGATTGCTGAAATGGGTGTTCATTAGGTTCTGTATCGCAGCGATTTGTGCAGTCAAAGTTATGACTGCATCAACTTCTAACATTCCGGTAGTGTTTTGTACTACAGGTTTTGCACCTACTACATTCCATTCATGATTTCCTAGTGAGATTCTATTCAGCAACGTGAAAAACTCAGCATAAGTATTCTTCAAATCTTGTCCTCCTGCTGAATCAAGTAAAATTTTGGCGTTTGGTTACAAACCCTCAATGACGGTGCAAACCAAAACTTTATTTGCTTGATGATGATGTGGACAACTCAACAACAGTGATTTAAATCTCTCCCATACTTAGTATCTTGTTCCCAAGCTTGGCTGTCTTCCCAGATGGAAAAAACCGTATCAAAAATTTTCGAGCAAGATCATCCTATGCAGTAATAGAGTTTGATGGCTCTGATTTCAACCATCTTTTTACTTCCCGTAATAAAGATAAAGGGAACAATGCTAGTCTCACATAATCAGGGTTTACTCCAGTTGGTGTGTACGTGTACATTATTTCAAGGAAGTTCTGAATGTGCACTTGTGGGTCCTCATGAGATAATCCGGTAGACTTTCCATTAGTGTGCAATAGTTGCACCATACACTGCTTCAATTCAAACCTACCACCAGCTGGTGGTTTTTGAATACTCGAAGTGACATTCGTTGTGTGTTGGATGTCATGTCCCTCACTGTCATCTCTGTCATTGCTACAGGTGCGGCTAGTTCAACCCCAACAAGTGGTGTTACTGGTTCGCTCCCAACTTGAGGGACAGGGTATGTCAGTCGTACTTGCCTTCTACAGTAATGAACAAATATTTCGGGTTCAGCGAGTGGCTCTACAAGATCCCCTTCTTCTTCCAGCTTGAAGTTTGCACACAACCTACAATAACAATAGTTAATATAAAGCTTTCAACACTTTGAACAATAACTTTAGAAATTAGATGAATTGAATACTTCCTAATTCTAAAGTCTCTGGCAACGGCACCAAAAACTTGTTGTGCCCTAATGCATACGCTAGTCTACGTGGTCGTCGTGCAAGTAATATAGTAACTCTTTTTAAGAGCCAGATGTCGTACCCACAGGCACTTAAGATTTTGTTATATTTTATTCTTCCAATAACTATAAATTAATGTAAGTGTTTCCAGAATGAGTGTTATATGTCGTTCTAAATGATCAATTATCCAATTAATGAAGTAAACTACTACGATTCAATTTTTATTTGGATTTAACACAATGACTAGGGAAATTCCAGGGTCGCAGCTTGCTCTTGATTCATGCATATTATATTCTTTAATGGATTTCAATTGGTTATCAAATCACTGATTACAGGGTTAAATATATGATCATGGTCTCCCGACCTCTAATCGCCTACCGTAATTAGTAGCCTAACTACATCGTTGAGCGGGGAAAGACTGAACCAATTATTGAGCATCACATGTTCATCATGTCTATTAACTAAGCAAGGTCCCTAGGCATATCCCTACGATATACAGATCTTAAAAAGGGCTACTTTATTACTTGAACGACCACGTACACTTGCGTGTGCGTTTTCATGTTTTGAAATACACAAACTAGACACCTCCAAAAATTGCACCATTTCAAATGTTTCAGTATCACCATACACATCATGTCCCATCAATACTCGCTCCAGTGGATCTCTTGATGTTATGTAATGAGTTTCAGCAGCTATGGCCGAAAACTCTTCAAACGCCGCTGATAATTTCAAAGCCCGATACACATAAAACACCTCAACTTTGTCATGAACCCTTATAGTCAGTTGACCTGCTGCTACATCTTGCATAGCACGCCTAGTTGCCAAAAAAGGTCTCCCAAGAATGAAAGGCACCTGAGGATCTGGCTCAAATTTCTGCACAACAAAATCCCTTGAAAGTATCAGTGATCCAACTTGGATCAATACATCTTCCACAATACCTTCCCCCTAGCTAACGAACGATCTGCCAACTGTAAGATAATGGTGGTGGGATAGGGCTACCCAACCCCAATTCCTTGTACAATGATGTTGGCATTAGATTAATACTCGCCCCTAGATCAAACAACCCTCGGGCATGATGGTTTTCCCTATAGTGATCTCGACCGTAAAGCTACACAGATCTTTCAGCTTAGTGGGCAGCTTGTTTTGAATCTTGGAGCTACACTTTTCAGTGAGTGCCTCTGTTTCATATTTTGTCATCCTCTTCTTGTTCGCCACAATCTCCTTCACATACTTTGCATATCATGGTATTCCCTGCAAAACATCAACAACAGGCAGATTAGTGTGAACTTGCTTGAGAAGAGAAAGAAACTTACCAAATCATTCATCCTCGCTTTGGTTTTTAAAATTTTGAGGAAATGGTGGAGGTGGTTTCCTTATTTTTTGCACTATTTCTTCATGTGTACCCTATCCACTCTCGTTATTCTTTTTCCCATGAAGTTTAATTAATTCTCTTCTTTGGAGCCAATTCCTCAAATTGGAACCCACTATGAGTACCCACCGCATTTACTTGCCTCAGATTAGGATCAGTATTACCTGGCAAACCTCTTTGAGGATGTGAATTTTGAGCACTAGAAAATTGCCCAAATTGCTTCGCTAGATTTTGAGTTGCCAATTGATGTTTTCTCAAATCAGCAGTTGTCTTATCTATGTTCGCGTTTGCTCTAGCCTGCTCAAGCATTATTTTCGCCAACATCTCCTCTGTGCTCATGTTTCCTTTCTAGCTATTTTGATTATCTCTTTGACCCTACTGTTAATAACTTTGCTCATTACCTTGAGGTCTATATTGATTTTTGCCTTGTGACTGATTTTGATTTCCTCCCCAAGAGAAATTAGGATGGTTCCACCAACTAGGATTATAAGTATTACCATAATTTTGGTGGACCCTCCTTGTTGAGCCTTGCCTACAAAGTTCACAGTATCAGGGTTTGCTCCACAACAATCTGCAGTATGATCACCAATTCTACTTATTTTACACCATGATTGTGGCTGTTGTACCACATTTACTTGGGCAGGTTGTTGTCCTTATGATAGATTGCTGAAATGGGTGTTCATCATGTTCTGCATCGCAGTGATTTATGCAATCAAAGTTGTGACTGCATCTACTTCTAACATTCCAGCAGTCTTGTATACTACAAGTTTCACACCTCCTCCATTCCATTCAGGATTTCCTTGTGAGATTCTATTTAGCAACATGAAAACCTCAGCATAAGTCTTTTATAGAGCTTGTCCTCGTGCACCTGAATCAAGTAAAATTTTGGTGTTTGGTTCCAAACCCTCAATTATGCTAAGGACCAAAACATCATTGCTTAATGATGGTCTGGACAACTTAACAACAGTGATTTAAAATCTGTCCCACGCCATATATAGATTCTCTCCTCCTTTCTGCTTAAACTCAGTATCTCACTCCTAATCTTGGTTGTCTTCCTAAATGAAAAAAATTGTATCAAAAATTTTCGTGCAAGATCGTCCCATGTAGTAACAGAGTTTGCTGGCTCCGATTTCAACCATCATTTTGCTTCCCCTAATAGAGATAAAGGCAACAATGTGAGTTGATAAGCCCAAATTATACCTCCCTAAAGAAGTATAAGCGGTCGTTGCCAAATAAAGAACCCAACTTGTAGGTTGGGGTCGATCCCACGAGGACTATGGTTCACACTTAAACTTAACTCACAATTATCTCCATTTAGTCAAACTATTTCCGAGAAAAGTAAACAGGGGGTTTTGTAACTAAAGTAACATATTGTTGATTAAGTAACAAGTAGATAAGATTCACGATTTGAGTTATCAATATAAGATGGAAACTAGGGTATATGTGCTCCCCACAAGCTCTTAACGCAGTAATCCTAATAATAGTAATCCTATCCTAGTGTTTGACATGCAAGGTTGGTAAGTTAGGTATCCCTAAGTGATTGGTCCGCCAAGTAGGGAATTTTACCACGCAACTTGGTCCGTCTACGGGTGTATGCTTTACTAACCCTTACTTTTACCCCATATTAGTCATCATATCAATGTAGCTTAGTTTTTACCCTCACTTCAATTGAAATCAGACTATTAGATAGCGTCCACTAAATCTCTATGATTTAATCATTTTCTCATTCGTTACCTCCTTGGTCCGGCAAGTAGGAACGATGCGAGTTCTAACGTTGGCCTTCGTTAAAAAGCATTCTAAACGAAAGGATTAACAATACATGCATAAACACTATTCAAGAATTACTTAATTCTTATTCATACTTTGTTAATTGCTCATGGTTCCCATAATCCAAGTTGTGAATTTAGCTACTCATGCTATAGAGTTCACAATTCATAATTAAGTTGAAAGAATTCATGAACTTACAGTTAGAATAGATGAAACCCGAAATCTTGAATTGAAATTCAAAGTGAAAATTGTATAAAACGATTTTCGGAAATTAAATTGCTACGTGTTTTCAAAATAATTCCCAATAGACCAAAAACTAAAACCTTACAAAAATGTCTAACCCTCAAAAATGGGAATAACAACTAATATTTATAGAAAACAACTCCTAAACCAACTAGGAAACAAAATAAGGAATAACAGTTTCAGACACGGTTTCTGTCGACGGCACGACCTACAGACCGTGGATCAACCTACTGTCCCTGATCACCCTCCGTAGATCAACATTTGGGCAATATTTTATGGCCTTCAGACGACGGTTGGACCTACGGTCTGTGGACTGGACTACATTCCGTCACCTGCCTCTGTGGTTCAAGTACTGGAACTTCAACTCTTCATCACCAACGACGGATGTGCAAGACGGCCCGTGGGTCGACCTACAGTCCGTCGATGGCTCTGTGGTTCCACACTTGGTCAGAATTCCTTGAACCTTCATCTACGCTGCAGCACCTACAGCCCATCACTAGACCTACGGTCCATGGTTGGCTTCGTCACTGGCCACTTCTGCAATTTTCAGCTCTTATCTCCATCAACCACATCCGAACTTATTTCCTGCAAGAATTACATAAAACCATTATTTCTAACAACTAAATAGCCCACGACACACACATACTCTAAGTGAAACGCATAAAAAATACCGTAAACTCACGGTATATCAACACCCTCAACTTAAACTTGTTGTTTGTCCTCAAGCGACACACTAACACTCTAAACGACACTTATGTAGAAGCAAACATACAAACTCAAAATCACATGGCTTTCTCAATCAATTCCATCAGTTACTGTAAATCTTTTCATCTAGACTCAACAAGCTAACTCATGTGGATCAAAACATGACATAGATCAACCAATAGACATCACAACATACACTTTTCACAATCACCAAGGCACCAACTCTCCAACAATGTAACTAGTGCCCTCACTTCAAAAGAAATCCTTTTTCACACAATAGATCTGAATTTTAAGTTTAAGGATTCATTCAACATTCACACTTAGAAGTGAGTTCAAATACAGTTAGTGATCAATACCATAGGCTTGCCCTTATTTTCACTGCATAGACTCTCCAAACTAGTCACTAGGACCACTATAGGACTTTCTTAACTTGTAACGTAGGCTCAGGGTCAGGTAGAGTACATTTGGGTACTTTTAGTGACTTTTCTGCCCTCCTTGACATTACATTGGCTTTTTACCTCTTTCTCAACCAATTCTTGACATCTTTTTTTATTTTCTGCTCTTTTCCTTGACTTTCTTCAGCACAGATGTGACTTTGACTTTATCGCTCTTATTTTTCACTTTTTTTTTCTTTCTTTGGTTTTTTCAACAATCTTTATCATTCTCCTTTTTGTTTCATTTAACTTCAGTCACATCTTTTTCTATCTTTTTCTTTCTTTCTCACACAACTCTTTTCATACCCTTTTCTTTTTGTTTCCTTTTTCGTAGCTACCCTCAACTTATGTATTTTGCATGAGTTGAGGTGCACAATATCCGATGTCGGACCAGGGCCAAGATTAAGGTAACTTTTTTTTTGAATTAGCCACCCTCAACTTAGGCTTTTGGCCTATGTTAAGGTGCACATGTCCAAGGAGGGACCAGGGCCAAAACAATCTTTTAGGGAAGCTGAGTTAGGTGTATTGAAAGAAGTGGTCTATATTAGGCTCAAACATTTGGATCAAGGGGAGCATTTATTTCTTTTGGTTGAATCATTTTAGGCTTTAGTGGACTCATTTGAACAAGGACCTATGATCATCTCCCAATTCCTAGCCTAGATTGTCTTAACAGGACGAACGTGGCAAGTTCTAGATTGACACACATTGCATGAACAAACAAACTCATCTCACACACACTTGGCGTATTGTTTCATTACCAGATTATTGAATTACCCATTTCAAGTTTTAGCTTAAGTAATGCTATCGTATTGGTTCCTTATCATGTCATATGAAGATCCAGCACATTCAACTCATTGAACCTATAGATCTAGCATATTTCAAAATTTTAGACGGGTATCAATTTCATACGCATTATGCCATCATGCTTTCATTCTTCTACTTACTTCTACACATACAATCTTAAAAATGCCGGTTCAACATAAAAGTAAATCAGTCCCTTGGGGAAAAAGAACACAGGCAAGAAAATCCCAACGGAGGATTATGAGCTGGTTTACTCAGACTTCACCCTATCACTCACAACCCATTTACCCCACCCTAAACAAAATATGGTGCAATTGCCCTCAATGCACAGATAATAAAAAAATAAAGCATATGGTGAAGCAAACCTGTGGCGCATATGCGCCGAAGACCCATCAAGAGGTGGGTGGATCCGGTTTCCTGGAACCCGCTGGATCAATACTACGGATGCCATCAGTAACGCCCTCATAATAGTCGGAACACCCTCAGTAGTGCTCAATACGCCAGATGGGACAACATCCACCTCATGGGCCCATTGCTGCCTCGTTTCCTCATCAATAATTGACTACCGTTGGGCTCCCTCTATCTGTTCGCACTCCCTCTTCCTCGCTCGTCGAGCCTCCTCAGTGTCGGAAGTGTGATCGGAGGAGCAGTGGCGCTTCCCAGCCGCACGGGAATGGTCGGGTGGTGCCATAGAGTCGCCAAACAGGGCAGTCATCACCATATTGTCTGCCTCATCCACCGGTGCAGTCTCCAGGACAGTCTCATCAGGGGCCAGAAGGGCATCAACATCAGCACAGAGGCTAGCCAACTTCGTCTGGAAGGTGGTGATATCAATAGGAAGGGCAGACCTCTCCAAAACTCACAACTCAAATGCATCCAGGCGCTTATGAACGGCCTGAATCTTCCTATCCATCATTTGCTACATCCTAACTTCAGACTCCTCAAAATAACACTGCATCCAAGGCCTCATGTACTGCAGCAAAGTCGCCATCTGTACCTCCAACTTCTGGACTCAAGCTAGAGGAAAAACAGTGGACACTAAACGGGGAGTGGTGCGGCATGAGCTCGCAGCCTGACTAGTGGCAATAGAAGGTAGAGCCTGTGCATCTGTAGTAGTGAGAGGAACGGCAGTGTCATCAACCTGGATCTGCTCCACATCAACAGCAAGATCCACACCAAGGGGTGGTAGGTCAACTTGGGGATCCCTCCGCGGTGCCGCTAGGTTGGCATCATCTCGGATCAGGACAACATACATAGTCTTGGTCACCTCGAGCAGTCTATCACAATGCCAGATAGGCACCATAGCGGCCCTGCATAGATGAAATATAAGGCAAGGAAATGGCACGGTAGTAGTGGTCTTGAAGGCCCTCTCATGGATCTCAGCAATCAAAATCCGAGCGAAGTTGAGCTCCAGTCCTGACATCAGTGCTGCCAACATCACTGCCCTGTCCCAAGTAACCACGTTTTCTACCTGTGTAGGGGACAATCTAGTGCGCACAACAGCCCAGAAGAACTTCGCAGTGAAGCTCAGAGATGCCTTCCTGATAGGCAAAGCAGTATTGCGCACCCACTCGGTACGCTCCCCATCCTCAGCAATATGACGTGCCATCCAACGAAGCAACATCTCCCTCTGCTCAACATCCCTCTTAAGGCCCCGCTCTTAATAATGCCCATCATGTAGTCATACTCCACTTTATTAATAGGCAGAGTGTGGGCTGGGCCATAAATTAACCACCGAATAGTAGTCTTAGAGATGTCGACGAAGAAATTTCGCACTAAGGTAGCCTAAAGTGAGGGCTGAGCTACGGGCTTGGCCCGTTTAGAGATGGTATTACGGATAGTAGTGGCATAGGAAGCATAAAACTCTCTGGTCATCTCTTCGATGTATGTCCCTGGGCTTCGTGCCATCCATTCACACATGTGCCACTTGAACAACTCCTCAACAGTGGGCACAGTGTGGAGGATACCTGTAAGTACTCGGCGCTCCTCAGTAATAATACGGGCCATCTTCTGATGTTAATTCAGCATATTGGCATCAGAGTAGATTTGGTATTGGCCCTCGACACACCACTTGTTTGGCTCCGTGGCATTAGGAACTGGCTCAGCTCTGGGTGATACAAGAGTATCAGAGAAAGAGGCGGAAGCACCGCTGGAACTGGAGCCAGAATGCGACTCGGAGCGAGACTACGACTCTTCTGCAAATAAAGCCCCCTCCTTAGACTAGGGGCAGTGACCTCGACCTCGTCACTAGAAGAACTAATTTGCCTGTCCATATTCCTCGTGGTCCAAGGGGCAGTAGGGGAGCCTCTGGTGGTCTCCGGGATGTACTCTTGATCGGTGTCCTCATCTAACAGGCGTCGGGAAGGGGTGACTGACTTGGACTTGCCCTTCCTTACGTAAACGGGAGCTTGTTTCAGGGCCATGGTACCTGTGGAAGCTTAGTTAGCACCCAAAGAACACAAAAAGACCCAAGAAAAATTTTTAGCACACCTTTTAGACTTAGACAAAAATTTAAAAATCTTCCAGGCAGTAGCTGGTTTGGTGACCCAGGGTCGGTACCTACGGTCCGTCGATGGAACGACGGCCCGTGGGTCCCCTATATAGTTCAGTGGGTCCCTTTTTGGGTCCTTGAAGTTGGAACCACGGATGTGCAGAACGGTCCACCGATGGAACGATGGATTGTAGTCCACACCGTGGTACATAACTTAACGAAAATTTTGTGCAGGGCTAGTGACGGGCCACGACCTACGGTCCGTTGGTGGTGGCCGTTAATCAGTGTTGTGCCAGGCATGAAGTTCAACTTTCATTCAACCATCAATTTCAACACTCAATCAAACAAGCTAAGTCTACACATGCATTTCAACATATTTTTCGGTAGTTCATCATCTGTAGGGTTTCAATTACACACAATTCAACTTTCAACACAACGAAACCCTAAGTCAAAACTTCCACCTAGACCTAACAAACCTATTTATTCGATTAAAATTACCAACACACTCACACACCATCATTCCAAGGGTATTATGTAACTTAGATTCAACCAATTATGCAAGCATTTTGAATTACCCAAGGTCAAGTTAAACGTTGTGACTTCAAGTTTAAACAATGAACGATTCAAAGTTTGGGAGAAATCGGTTACCTTACAATTAAACAACGTTGGTGAGTGTGTGATCAAGTACAAATGCTCCTAAAACAACGTGGACACCGAACCCGGACCTTGAAAGCTTGATGGAGAGGAATAGAGATTTTAGGGGGAAAATTGGCAAAGATGGAATGTGGAAATGATTTGAATCAGTTTGGGAGTGATGGGGGGATCTTTAATAGATGAATATGGGGATATTGGGAGGTTTGTAATGGGTTGGGGGGGGATTAAAGTGGGGAATGAATTTAAAATGAAAGGTTATATTTAATTGGGGGTCCGGGTCGGGTCATAGAACCCTAACTTGGACCCAAAAAACCCCGTCGACGGTCCGTGGGTCGACATACGGTTTGTCGGTGGGTTTCGTAGGTCACTCCAACACTTAGTAAAAATCAAAAAACATACCCGGGGTCTACGGATGCCATCCACGGTCCGTGTATTGACCGATGAACTGTCGATGGGATCCGTAGACCACTGCAACAGCTTAATTTCCGTAACTTTTGTCTTTTCGTCCCTGCACACATAGCAAACATTAGGCCTTCCTTTTTACATTTTTTGGACACTTTTTAGACACTGACCCTATTCTATCTATATCTAGACAACACTAAACATAAAATTAATAAACACCTATCTAAAGAGCTACAAAATCAAAAAGAAAGAATAAAAAATCCTATATCGAAAAGAAACTCCTATAGTTTGCTAGATTTTACATCTTGGGTTGCCTCCCAAGCAGCGCTTGATTTAACGTCGCGACACGACGCAGACACCTCGATTACTCAGACTTCATCAAGGTTCCAAGCCTCTATCACTTCATTGATACTCTCAAATTTCCCCAAGTAGATTTTGATCCTCTGTCCGTTCACCTTGAACCTTGTTCCTTCATTATTCTCGAGCTCAACCGCTCCATATGGAAATACTTGAGTTACTTTGAATGGCGCGGTCCACTTGGACTTGAGCTTGCCAGGAAACAAGTGCAACCTTGAATTAAATAAAAGCACCAAATCACCAAAAACGAATTCACGCTTTTCGATCTTCTTATCATGGTACTTCTTCATCTTCTCCTTATACAAGGCTAAACTCTCATATGCTTTTAGGTGAAACTCACCAAGCTCATTCAAGTCATTTAGTCTTTGACTCGATGCGGCGCCCCAATCCAAATTCAACTTCTTTAGCGCCCACATTGCTTTATGCTCTAGCTCAACAGGCAAATGGCAAGATTTCCCATATACAAGTTGGTAGGGGGACATACCTATGGGAGTTTTGAATGCAGTGCGATAAGCCCATAGAGCATCATCAAGCCTTCTCGACCAGTCAGTTCTGTTAGCATTTACGGTCTTTGCAAGAATTTTCTTTATCTCGCGATTCGACACTTCAACTTACCCACTTGACTACGGATGATACGGGGTTGCTACACTGTGGCAAACACCATAATTCTCAAGCAACGCCTTGAACAATTTATTACAAAAGTGAGAACCTCCATCCTTATGATTGCCCTTGGTGTACCAAATCTTGAGAAGATGTTCTTTTTCAGGAATGCGGTGACACTCTTTCCCTTATTGTTTGAAAGCGCTATTGCCTCCACCCATTTCGATGCATAGTCAACCGCTACAAGAATGTACTTCATCCCGTTCGAACTCACAAAAGGACCCATGAAATCAAGACCCCACACGTCAAAAGGCTCAATCACTAGTATTGGGTTCATCGGTAGTTCTTGCCTTTTAGAAATTCCTCCTTCACGTTGGAAACGGTCACAAGACTTGGCGAAATCATGAGTATCTTGGTGGATGGTAGGCCAGTAATACCCACACTGTAGAATTTTATGGGCAGTTCGGATAACACTATGGTGCCCACCAACAGGCGATGAATGACACGCCTCTAGTATACTCATCATCTCAACCTCGGGCACACAATGACGAATAATTCCATCAGCACACACACGAAACAAGTAATGCTCATCCCAACAGAATTTCTTCACATCAGACATGAATTTTTTTCTTTGGTGGAATGACAAATCTGACGGAACCAAATCACTTGCCAAGTAGTTAGCAAAATCTGTGAACCAAGGGATAAGATCATAAGAAGTAGCCAATACTTGTTCATCAGGGAACGCATCATTAATCTCAATTCCATCCTCAAATTTTATCATAGCTTCCTCCTCTAATCTGGAAAAATGATCAACACCTGATTTTCTATTCCCTTTCTATCCTTTACCTCAAAATCGAACTCTTGCAACAAAAGTACCCATCTAATCAACCTTGGTTTTGCATCCTTTTTAGTCATCAGATACCTCAATGCAGAATGGTCAGTATACACTATGACCTTAGTACCAATCAAATACGACCTAAATTTCTCGAATGCGAAAACCACAGCAAGGAGCTCATGTTCAGTCACAGTATAGTTCTTTTGAGCCACATTCGGAGCTTTGCTTGCATAGTAAATTGGATGAAGAATCTTATCTCACCTCTGTCCTAACACAACACCAAGTGCAACCCTACTCACATCACACATCACTTCAAACGGTTGTCCCCAATCCGGTGAAATAATGATATGTGTCAAAGACAACTTTTCTTTCAACTCTCCAAATGCTCTCAGACAAGCATCATCAAAATCAAACTTATACTCCTTTTTGAGTAACTTGCACAATGGGTGTGCAATTTTCGAGAAATCCTTTATGAACCTCCAGTAGAAACCTGCATGCCCAAGAAAAATCCGAACACCTTTGATAGAGATGGGTGGTGGAAGTTTTTCTATTACCTCCACTTTGGCTCTATCAATCTCAATACCTTTCTGTGAAATACAATGACCCAGAACTATACCCTCTTTTACCATGAAGTGGCATTTTTCCCAATTGAGCACAAGATTGCACTCTTCACATCGTTTTAGTACCTCGGCCAGATGCATCAAACAACCACCAAACGAGTCATCTACCATAGAGAAATCATCCATAAATACCTCAACTGTGTCCTCCACCATATCTGAAAATATCGACATCATACAACGCTGGAAGGTCGTTGGAGCATTACATAACCCAAATGGCATCCTTTTAAAAGTGAAAGTCCTATAAGGACAAGTGAATGTGGTCTTCTCTTGGTCTTCCGGAACTATGGAGATTTGATTGTATCCCGAATACCCATCTAGAAAACAGTACCAACCATTACCAGCAAGACGATCCAATATCTGATCCATGAACGGCATAGGGAAATGGTCATTCTTAGTCCATGCATTTAACTTGTGGTAGTCCATGCACACTCTCCAACCAGTCACCGGCCTCATTGGAACAAGCTCATTTTTAGCATTGGGAACCATAGTGATTCCTCTCTTCTTTGGCACACACTGTACTTGGAAGACCCAACTACTATCAGCAATAGGATATATAACTCCAGCATCCAACCACTTAATGATCTCCTTTTTCACAACCTCTTGCATAGGGGTTTCAGTCTCCTTTGATGCTCAATTCTAGGCTTACTATCCGGCATGAGTTGGATTTTGTGAGAACAAATGCCCGGTGGAATCCCAATAATGTCCGCAATAGTCCATCATATAGCCCTCTTAAACCTCTTCAGTACAGATACCAAGGCCTCTACTTGCTCTTCGCTCAAATTAGCAGCAATTATTACTCGTAAAGTGCTATATTTCCCTAAGAATACATACCTCAAGTAGAATGGTAGAGCCTTGAGTTCCAATTTTAGAGGCACATCTACAGACGGTTTTGTCTGTAGGGAGTCTCGATTCTTCATATCTAACTCCAATATTTTTGGTTTGGAACGAAAATCAAACCTATCAAGTGCGGCAACTAGCTCATCATACTCATCAATACCATCACTGTCAAAATTCATCATCACCGCTGCTAGCGTATCAACACCTAACCTTTCCTCAATGGATACCTCAGAGTTGTGCCCCTCAATGTGATTCACCACGGATACCGATTTAAGATCACTTTCATGCTTCATGGACCTATAGATATCAAAAGTTACCTCTTCATTGTTCAATCAGAACTTCATCTGCCCTCTTTCCATGTCGACCAAGGCACGCCCAGTAGCAAGAAATGGTCTCTCTAAGATGATGGAAACCTCAAAATCAACCTCACAATCAAGTATCACAAAGTCCGCCGGTAAGATGAATGACTCTACTTTCACAAGGACATCTTGGAGCACTCCAATAGGCCTCTTCACAGTTCTATCGGCCATAAGTAAACGCATCGTAGTCGGCTTAGGAGCTCCTAAACCCAACTTCTTATAAATGGAAAATGGCATCAAATTAATGCTGGCCCCCAAATCACACAAAGTTTTCGCAAAGTGTAGAATCCCAATGGTACAAGGAATAGTGAAAGCTCCAGGATCCTCTTTCTTTTGCACAAGTGACCTAGTAGCAATAGAACTATAATGCTGCATCCTCTAATCATTCTCAAAACTGACAACCCTCTTTTTGGTCACCAAGTCTTTCATGAATTTAGAATACTCAGGCATTTTCTCCAAAGCTTCTATCAATGGGACATTTACGGACAGTTGTTTTAACATAGATATGAACATGCGGTATTTTCCCTCTTTGGTCTTTTTCACCAATCTCTGTGGGAATGGAGGTGGAGGTCTAGGAATGGGAACAACTTTTTGGGTCACCTCTGCTTCCTTCTTTGTGTCAATTTTTGGATCTTCAGTAACCGCAATCTCATCCTCACCCTTTTCTATCACTTTTTCAACCTCAGATGGCATGGGGGGGTCAATGAGCTGCTTTCCTCTACGAGTAGTGACTGCCATACAATGCCCATCATTTTTTGAATTCTAGATGGTGTTGCTAGGAAGTGTGTCAGGCTGATGTGGGTTCACAGTGGTGGACAACTGACAAAACTGTTGCTCAAGTTGCTTGATTTATACTGCATGGGCATCAACTTTTTGACCAATTCCAGGCAAGTCATTTCGCATCTCTTTCACATTCTCATCAGTTGCATCAAACCTCTTCATCATCTTTTGCATCATATCCTCAATGTGTGACATACTATTACCACCCTTTCTATTACCAGGAGGAACGTAGGGTCCAACCTTATCATTTCTGTTGCCATAGTTGTTTCGGTTGTAATTGTTATCACGATTGTAGTTCCCATCCCGGACATAGTTTCCATCACGGTTGCAGTTGACATAGTTCCGACCTTTGTTTCCTTGACCTTGGCGCCAATTATCCGTATTGGAACCTTGGGTGTTGGTTTGGAAACCACCCCCCGTATGATCATTCACCAAATTCTCATCCTCCTCATAGTAACATTCCTCAACTGGCGGTGGTGGAGTTCTAGTAAGATAATTTACCGCATTCACATTTTCTGCATTTCCACTCACATGCTTCAATACCAAGCCCAGTTCTATCCTCATTTGGGCCATCTCTTCACGAATGTCATTATTGGATTGACTTAGTGCAGTTTGTACCGTGAACGTGCTCCTTCCAGTATTTGCCTTTCTAGTTCTCCATGCCTTATTGTTTTGGGAAATCCTCTCAAGTTTTCGGTGATCTCCTCGAAAGTGCACTCACCATATGATCCTTCAGCAATAGTATCTAACACAGCCCAGCCATTGTCATCATGTCCTCTATAGAAGTACTCCTTCAGTGACTCATCATCTATGCGGTGATTCGGAACACTCCTCATGAACCTAGTGAACCTATCCCATGAACTGCTTATGGACTCTCCAGGTAGTGCTGTAAAATTATTCAGTTTATCCTTGTGAGTTAACTTCTTGGACACCGGAAAATACCTTGCTACGAACACCTTATACAATTGGTCCCATGTATAGATCGAATTATACGGCAGCCCAAAAACCCACACAGCAGCATCACCGGTCAACGAAAATACGAATACTCTCAAACCTATAACATTCATATCCAACTTTGGTCGTCCTACACAACTCTTACAGACACTTGACAATTTAGCCATGTGAGCGTATGGATCTTCCGAAGCTAACCCAGCAAACAACCTTTTTGCTGTAAGCATCTGTATAAGACTGTTGGTCACCACAAATGTATGTCCCGGAGGTAGAGAAGGGAGAACAATAGGCCCATCTGATCCAACCGCATCATAGTCAGCCTTATAGTGATCACGAAACCTCGGTGCTGGCGGATACTGCACCTTTTCTGCATTTTCGATTAGATTACCACCACGAACCTGAGCGGGCACATTAACAACCCCTGGAAGCTACAATTGAACTCCATCTCCTAGACCCTCTCCGATTGGATTATTGTGTACCCCTTGATTATTCATTTTCCTTAGAGTTCTTCTCAATTCAGGATCATAGGGGGTCAAGGGTTCGCCTTGACTCCGTGTACTTGGCATACATTAGAGTAGAAACCTGTAGAAAACAAAAACAAAACAAAATGTAAAATCAGGAAATACTTGACTAAAGTTCAACAACATAGTTAATTTAATCTAAAAGTCGTATTCCCCGGCAGCGGCGCCAAAATTTGATACACCCAAATTACACCTCTCTAAAGAAGTATAAGCGGTCGTTGCCAAATAAAGAACCCAACTTGTAGGTTGGGGTCGATCCCGTGAGGAATATGGTTCAGACTTAAACTTAACTCACAATTATCTCCGTTTAGTCAAACTATTTCTGAGAAAAGTAAACAGGGGGGTTTTGTAACTAAAGTAACAGATTGTTGATTAAGTAACAAGTAGACAAGATTCATGATTTGAATTATCAATATAAGATGGAAACTAGGGTATATGTCTTCCCCACAAGCTCTTAACGTAGTAATCCTAATAATAGTAATCGTATCCTAGTGTTTGACATGCAAGGTTGGTAAGTTAAGTATCCCTAAGTGAATGGTCCTCCAAGTAGGGAATTTCATCACGCAACTTGGTCCGTCTACGGGTGTATGCTTTACTAACCCTTACTTTTACCCCATATTAGTAATCATATCAATGTAGCTTAGTTTTCACCCTCACTTCAATTGAAATCCAGACTATTAGATAGCGTCCACTAAATCTCTGTTGTTTAATCCTTTTTCTCATTCATTACCTCCTTGGTCCGGCAAGTAGGAATGAGGCGAGTTCTAACGTTGGCCTTCGTTAAAAAGCATTCTAAATGAAAGGATTAATAATACATGCATAAACACTATTCAAGAATTACTTAATTATTATTCATACTTTGTTAATTGCTCATGGTTCCCACAACCCTTGTTGTGGATTTAGCTACTCACGCTTGAGAGTTCACAATTCATAATTAAGTTGAAAGAAATAATGAACTTACAGTTAGAATAAATGAAACCCGAAATCTTGAATTGAAATTCAAAGTGAAAATAGTTTAAAATGATTTTTGGAAATTAAATTGTTACGTGTTTGTAAAATAATTCCCAAAAGACCAAAACCTAAAACCTTACAATAATGTCTAACCATCAAAATTGGGAATACGAACTAATATTTATATAAAACAACTCCTAAACCAACTAGGAAACAAAATAAGGAAATAACTGCTTCAGACGCGATTTCTGTCAACGGCACGACTTACTGACCGAGGGTCAACCTACGGACCGTGGGTCAACCTACGGTACGTGGTCACCCTTCGTGGATCAACACTTAGGCAATATTTTATGGCCTTCAAACGACGGTTGGACCTACGGTCCGTGGACTGGACTACGGTCCGTCACCTGCCTCCGTGGTTCAAGTACTGGAACTTCAACTCTCTCATCACCAACGACGGATGTGGAGGATGGCCCGTGGGTCGACCTACGGTCCGTCGATGGCTCCGTGGTTCCACAGTTGGTCAGAATTCCTTGAACCTTCATCTACGCTGCAGCACCTACGGCCCGTCACTGGACCTACGGTCCGTGGTTGGCTCCGTCACTAGACACTTCTGCAATTTTCAGCTCCTATCTTCATCAACCGCATCCGAACTTATTTCCTGCAAGAATTACATAAAACCATTATTTCTAACAACAAAATATCCCAAGACACACACTAACTCTAAGTGAAACGCAAAATACTGTAAACTCACGGTATATCATGAGTCTCACATAATCAGGGTTTACTCAAGTTGGTGTATACGTGTAAATTATTTCAAGGAAGTTCTGAATGTGCTCTTGTGGGTCCTCATGAGATAATCCAGTAGACTTCCCATTAGTGTGCAATAGTTGCACCATATTCTGCTTCAATTCAAACCTACCACCAGTTGTTGATTTCTGAATACTCGAAATGACATTCGTTGTAAGTGGGATGACACGTCCCTCATTGTCATATGTGTCATTGCTACATGTGCGACTGGTTTAACCCCAACTACTCATTTTACTGGTTCGCTCCCAACTTGAGGGACAAGGTACATCAGTCGTAATTGCCTTCTCTGGTAATGAACGAATCTTTATGGTTCAGCGAGTGGCTCTACAAGGTCCCCTTCTTCTTCCATCTTGAAGTTTGCACACAACCTATAATAACAATAGCTAGGATCAAGTTTTCAACAATTTGAACTATAACTTTAGAAATTAGATGAATCAAATACTTCTTTATTCTAAAGTCTCTGGCAGCGGCGCCAAAAACTTGTTGCACCCAAATGCACACGCAAGTATACATGGTCGTGCAAGTAATAAAGTAGCTCTTTTTAATAGCCGGATGGCGTACCCATAGAGACTTAAGATTAGGTTATCTTTGATTCTTCCAATAACTATAAAATAATGCAACTATTTCCAGAACGAGTGTTATATATTGTTCTAAATGATCATTTATCTAATTAATGAAGTAAACTACTAAGATTCGATTTCGATTTGGATTTAAGATAATGACTTGAGAAATTCCAGGGCTGCAGCCTACTTTGGATTCATGCATATTATATTCTTTATGGATGTCAATTGGTTATCAAATCACTTATTACAGGGTTAAATACATGATCATGGTCTCCCAACCTCTATTCGCCTATCGTAATTGGTAGCCTAACCATATCGTTGAGCGGGGATAGACTGAACCAATTTCCGAGTATTGAGTGTTCATCCTTTCTATTTACCAAGCAACGTCTCTAGGTATATCTATATCCTAGATACAAATCAACCCTAATTCTAGAGAAGATCATGCTTCTTTTGTCCCACGTTCTATATTCTTATTCCTCTCCTAAGTACAATTCAGAAAATGAGTTTATTTCAACGGTGGCTAGTCACGAAATACTAAATTATGAACAAAAGAGTAATTCATGCGATAACGAAGATTAATCCATAAAATTGATTAATATGCAATCATCATATAGCCACAACCCTAGAACAAGGGAATTTAGCTACTCATAATGCGATTCTCAATCTTAAAATATTCAATAAGCATAAGAGAAATTCAATGAAGTAAAGATTAGGAATGAACCCTAAAATAGAAGAGATAGCTCTCCAAGTCGTCGTTCTCCAAAAACTAGAAAAAGAATGATTAAAATAATAAAATCAGGGTCTATTTATAATTTAGGAAAATCGGTAGAAAATTGGGACACGAGTCTGCGATGCGCCAATGCCTTGAAATTTCTACTTCTATTGAACTCCTGCTATCCTTTGTTCTGTTTTGCTTGAACCCACTTTTGCTTCACGTGCTGCCGCTTTTGTGATCCTACAATCACTAACCATATCGGTTAGTCATAATGAAATAACATGACTCAAAAACTATGAATAATACAAGAATTTGTCCTAAAACATATCTAAAGTAAGGGTGTTATTTGGTTCCTAGGGATATAAATACACCTAAGATTACCACCCCACACTTAGATCTTTGTTCGTCCTCGAACAATTCACATGCCTATTCCTAGACCTAGACTCTCTAACAATAGCATTTGTGCTTCAGCTACTTTCTTTCCGGAATCATTTTATCAAGCCACAATAAGCATGTTTTCATTCACACTTGGCCTTGGCTATCATATATACACCACATGACTTCGAGATTTGACACAACAAATTTTAGCAACTTAAATATTAAAACTTTATACCAGCCATCAGATGTCACCTATCCTTCATCAAACAAGTGCCCCTCACACAAAGAAAGTAGTCCACAAACTCACTCACAAGATTTATTATAACATATGGACCTATCAACAAGAATCAAACCTCACACTCACAAAAAATATTCACATGTATGCACATAAAACCACAGGCTTGCCCATTATGTATATCTCTACTAATTAAGCATGCTTTGAAAAGAATCAGATAAGACTTTCACGTGTTGTAATGTAGACTAAGGGATGGGTGGAAAAACTATATAACAGTGACTTACACTTCCCTAAGCACGGTATAAGTTTTAGACTTCATCACCTCT
Source organism: Solanum etuberosum (assembly GCA_029582245.1). Taxonomy (NCBI): domain Eukaryota; kingdom Viridiplantae; phylum Streptophyta; class Magnoliopsida; order Solanales; family Solanaceae; genus Solanum; species Solanum etuberosum. The sequence goes on from JAJONR010003863.1 coordinate 40,666, forward strand.
TTATTTCCTTTCTTTATTTTCAACCCTCTCCTTAACAATCCTGCCACAAGTAACTAACATCATTTCATGAATTCCCCAAAGATTTTTATTTCGAAACCAATATATATATATATTCTTTCATCTGTCATTGGTCACCTTTTGACACTTAAACCGTCTATTGACTTTCAGTTCTACTAATTCCAATTAGTCTGTTCTACAGTGCTTAAGCAAGCAGGGTGCAAACAACTACGGATTCAATAAAATCGTTTAGGTAAAGATGTGGTAACCAACAAAAGGCTACAAGCTCAGAAGGGGCTACTAGTGATAATATATATGATACGGCTAAAATTTCGGAACATAAAAAAGGAGGCCTATTATAATTTTCTAAACAAAGCAACACTTTTGATTTCGCTTCAACAATATGCAAGACAAGTTCTAGACTAAGATGTAATACATGGAATATACAATGTTTTACCACACATGGCACAAGTTCAATTCAAGTAAGCTTTATCATCAAGCACAATATTTAGTTCATTTAAAAGTTCAAATTAAGCGTAAGTTGCAATTTGGAATGAAACACAAGAATTCAAAGGCACCCACATATATTTATCCACATGCTTTCATACAAAATTTCCCTTCTAGATTTTCAGCTTTAGCACAAACACCATACCTACAGACTCAATGAAGAAAATTACCCTTAAGACGGTCATCATCCATCTATCATGGGGCAATATGACTCAACTAAATGACTCACTCAATCCTAAGAAGAAAAATCTTTTTATATTTTGCACGGTTCAAAGAGACTATCCTTAGTCAAAGAACAGAAAATCAACTCCAAGGAACCCAAAATAAAAAAATTTAAAATAAAACAAAGATACCAATGTTCAAACTACGATATACATCACAGATAACTCACACCCCACCCCACACTATAAAAACAAGCATTGTCCCCATTGCTACAAAACATCAAAATTATCAAATAAAGAGGTAAGGTGAAGCACTTCTTGATCAATCCTCCATGGCATCCACACTATCGGCCTCCTCCACAGCCTAAAGTAGGTCCACATTCTTTATCTCATAGTTAGATTCTGCATTGGAACCTGTGCAAAGCCTATCCTCATCCGTGGGCACATCGTCAACCACGGGCTCAAAGAACTGTGGCTCGATGCCCAGTACTGCCTTTGCATGCACATTCAGTAGATACCTATTGTCCACCACCTTAAGTTGCTCCAATGTTGAGGACATACATTCATTCATGTGCCGCCACATCTCTAGCCCATACATGTGGGCCAAAATAAACTCATTGTGTAGGTTTCACCCCATAGTAGTGAGTGTAGGACCAAACTCATTATCATGCCCTTTGTCTTAGTAACATCCACTGGCATCGGAAAGGGTGGTACCATATAATCCAAGCTCTCCTCCGGGACACCTACAGAATGACACAAACAGGTGATGAGACCTCAAAGGCATACATGCACCCTCTGTGCACACGGGCCTTTCTCATAGCTGATTTTTGTATTACTCCAATGTTGAGTTCAGTGTTGGTCATCAGTGCATACACCAAACACACTCTGTCACGAGTGATGTCTATATAATGAAACCTGGAAATCAAGAAATTCATTACAATCTTCAACCATACCCGAGCCTTCCTAATCATGTGAGCATATGGAACGTATATTGGTGAAACCGCTTAGAACTGTGCTTGGTCCGCCGGACCATAGACTGAGGCCCACAGAGAATGTCGAATAGACTGGTATGGTGGGTGAGTGTTCAAGCCCATCAACACCAAGGGATCATTGTCAGTTGTGCCCATAATGTCATTAAGAATAGTAAGAGTTAGAGGCGCATCGACCCCTCGCACTTTCACAAGGTAAGACCTTGACTCAGCTTCCCAGTTAGCATAGAACTCGTGAACCACATGCAAGTTACACTCTGCAGGCTCGGCAAAAATAAACTCTATGTAGATCTCATGGATCAGCCTCATAATTCAGGGAAATTCCCTGGCTAGACTATCTCTCTCAATGGACACGTCAGAGAAGTATCGGGCCTTAGTATGCTTCTTCCACCATGTTTTACCCCCTTTGGCTACTGCATTAAATCCAAACCACCCACGGGGGATTGCTGGTGCGGGAGGAACATTTCCCCCCACTATGCACTATCTTCCTCTGGCTTGAGGATGCTACCTCCTTACTGGGTCTGTGAGTACTTGACATGATTACCTTCACAATGAACAACAACCATACTAAACCAATTCAGCCCACAAGAATACACATAAGAACCAAGAAATGTGGGTGGTGAGAGGAATACCCCACGCTTGCTCATATGTACTACTAACGGTAAACAAGTCGGTACTTAGACTTCCCCAACACGAAAATCAACACAAGGTGAGTAGCACAACTTAGCCAATTCGATGCATCTCCGATAAACCCATGCATCGGTCGTATTATGCAATCAACAACCTCATGTCTATCCATTATGATCAGTAATAAGATGTGACACAAAACATAGAAATCCCACACACCACACACCCCGATAAGCATACGTGAATTTCACAACCCAAATCAAATACTCACGTGTTCAATCACATACTATCCCATACTTAGACTTCTTATCACAATTCCGCACACAATAAAGCACTCCACATCGTGTTGCTACTCAAGAATTCAAAACACGCTACCCCTACTCCCCCATAACATATGTTGAACCCACCAGACTCACCAATTCCCCTATTCTTCTTCACTTTAACTCTATATTTCACCCTAATTCCCCTTTCACCTCCCCCAAATTCACCTCATCTCTCTCTCTCCCCACGCACGATCCACGACTCCAAGGCATAATGCAGAGTTACTTCTACTTTCTTCTCTTCAAAGTTTTCTCCTCTCCTCAGCGACTAAGGTATGTCTTCTTTTTTTCTTTTTTTCTTCTCGTTTGGCTTGGAGTTTGGTGTACATGGTTTGGGGGTAGTATTTGTGTGAAATTGCCTTGACTATTGCTTGTATGGGGCACCTAAGTGTACTGAAATAGGTTCATTTTGGGGGAATAATTTGTGAGTCTCTGTGGGTACAACATAGACTCTTAAAAGAGCTACTTTACTTGCACGATCACATACACTTACGTGTGTGTTTTTGTTTTTCGAACTACCCAAACTAGACACCTCCAATCATTGCACCATTTCCTATGCTTCAGTATCACCATATATATCATGGCCCATTAATACTCGCTCCAGTGGATCTCTGAATATGATGTAATGAGCTTCAGCTGCAAGATCTATCACTGTTATGGCCGACAACTCTTCAAACACAGCCGACAATTTCAAAGCCCAATACATATCAAACACCTCAACTTTGTCATGATCCCTCATAGTCAGTTGACCTGCTGCTACATCTATCATAGCACGCCTAGTGGCCAAAAAGGTCTCCCAAGAATGAAAGGCACCTCAAGATCTGGCTCAAAATTTAGCACAACAAAATCCACTAGAAATATCAGTGATCCAACTTGGACCAATACATCTTCAACAATACCTTCCGCCCTAGCTACTGAATGACCTACCAACTATAAGATAATGGTGGTGGGACTAGGGATACCCATTGTACAAAGTTGTCGGCATCAGATTAATATTCGCCTCTAGATCACACAACCTTCGGGTATGAATGCTCTGTCCTATAGTGATCTTGACCGTAAAGCTACCCGGATCTTTCTGCTTAGAAGGCAGCTTGTTTTGAATCCTGGAGCTACACTCTTTAGTGAATGCCACAATTTCATATTTCGTCAGCCTCCTCTTGTTCGCCACAATCTCTTTCACACACTTCACATATCATGGTATTCCCTGTAAAACATCAACAAGAGGCAGATTAATGTGAACTTGCTTAAGAAGAGAAAGAAACTTACCAAAGCATTCATCCTCGCTTTGCTTTTTAAAATTTTGAGGAAATGGTAGAGGTGGTTTCACTCGTGTTTGCACAGTTTCTTAATGTGTAACTTATCCACTCTCATTATTCTTCTTTTCCCATGAAGTTTCACTATTTCTCTTCTTTGGAGCCAATTGCTCCAATTGCAACCGACTACGAGTACCCACTGCATGTACTTGCCTCGGATTAGGATCAATATTACCTGGTAAACCTCCTTGAGGAATTGTTTTTTAGCACTAGCAAATTGCCCAAACTACTTCTCTAGATTTTGAGTTGCCAAATGATTGTTTCTCAAATCTATAACTATCTTATCCATGTTCGCGTTTGCTCTAGCATGCTTAACCATGATTTTCTAAAACATCTCCTCAGTGCTCATGTTTCCTTGCTGGCCTTTTTTATTATCTCTTTGACCCTGTTGTTGATAACTTTGCCCATTACCTTGAGGTCTATATGGATTTTGGCCCTGTGACTGATTTTGATTTCCACCCCAAGAGAAATTAGGATGGTTCCGCCAACTAGGATTATAAGTATTACCAGAAATTTTGTAGCCCCCTCCTCGATGAGCATTGCCTACAAAATTCACCACATCCAGGTTTGCTCCATGTTTGTGGTTGTTGTTCCACAGTTACCTAGGCAGGCTGTTATCCCAACGACAGATTGCTGAAATAGATGTTCATCATGTTCTGCATCGCAACGATATGTGCAGTCAAAGCTATGACTGCATCAACTTCTAACATTCTAGTAGTCTTCTGTACTACATGATTCGCACCTCCTCCATTTCATTCAAGATTTTCTTGTGAGATTCTATTCAGCAACGTGAACAACTCAGCATAAGTCTTCTCCAAAGCTTGTCCTTCTGCTGCTAAATCAAGTAAAATTTTGGTATTTGGTTCCAAACCCTCAATGAAGGTGTGGACCAAAACTTCATTTGCTTGATGATGGTGTAGATAGTTTAACAATAGTGATTTGAATCTGTCCCACACCTGATATCAATTCTCTCATTCTTTCTGCCTAAAACTCGGTATCTCGCTCCTAAGCTTAGCTGTCTTCCCAGATGGAAAAAACCATATCAAAAAGTTTTGAGCTAGATCATTCGATGCAGTAATAGAGTTCGTTGGCTCCGATTTTAACCATTTTTTTCTTCCTCTAATACAGAGAAAGGGAACAATGTGAGTCTCACATAATCAGGGTTTACTCTAGTTGGAGTGTATGTGTCACTAATTTCAAGAAAGTACTGAATGTGCACTTGTGGGTCCTCATGAGATAATCCAGTAAACTTCCTATTAGTGTGCAATAGTTGCACCATACTCTGCTTCAATTCAAACCTACCTCCAGCTGGTGGTTTCTGAATACTTGAAGTGACATTCTTTGTGTGTGGGATTGCCACGTCTCTCACTATCATATCTGCCATTTCTACAGGTGCGCCTAGTTCAACCCCAACTACTGGTGCTATCGGTTCGCTCCCAACTTGAGGGATATGGTACATCAGTCATACTTACCTTCTCCGGTAATGAACAAATCTTTCCAGTTCAACGAGTACCCAAAACCTACAATAACAATAGCTAATATCAAGTTGTCAACCCTTTGAACAATAACTTTAGAAATTAGATGAATCAAATACATCCTAATTCAGAAATCCCAGCAGCGGCACCCAAAACTTGTTGTTTCCAAATGCACATGCAAGTAATAAAATAGCTTTTTTTAAGAGCCGGATAGCGTACCTACAGAGACTTATGATTAGGTTATCTTTGATTCTTTCAATAACTATAAATTAACGAAAGTGTTTCCAGAATGAATGTTATATGTTGTTCTTAAATGATCAATTATCTAATTAATGAATAAACTACTACGAGTCAATGTCGATTTGGATTTAAAACAACGAATTGGGAAATTCCAAGGTTGCAGCCTTCTTTGGATTCAGGCATATTATATTCTTTAATGTATGTTAATTGGTTATCAAATCACTGATTACGGTTAAATATATGATCATGGTCTCCCGACCTCTGATCGCCTATCATAATTGGAAGCCTAATTAAATCATTGAGCGGGGATAGACTAAACCAATTATTGAGCATTACATTTTTATCCTGTCTATTTACTAAGCAAGGTCTCTAGGTATATCCTTATTCTATACACAGATCATCCCTAATTCTAGAGAAGATCATGCTCCTTTTGTCCCAAGTTATATCCTCTTATTCCTCTGCCGAGTTCAATTTGGACAATGGGTGTATTTCAATTGTGGCCAATCACAAAATACTAAATTAAGAACAAAAGAGTAATTCATGCGATAACCAAGATTAATCCATCAAAGTCAATAATACACAATCATCTCGTAGCCACAGCCCTAGAACAAGGGAATTTAGCTACTCATAATGTGATTCTCAATCTTAAAATATTCAATAATCATAAGAGAAATTCAATGAAATAAAAATTAGGAATGAACCCTAAAATAGAAGAGATAGCTCTCCAAGTCGTTGTTCTCCAAAAACTAGAAAAAAATATTAAAATAATAAAATCTGGGTCTATTTATAATTTAGGAAAATTGGGACACACGTTCGTGATGCGCCAATGCCTTGTAATTTCTACTTCTCGACCACTTCTCTCCACGACGCGGAGAAGATACGCAGTCTTCTACCTCAACATCAACAAAGGGACAAATAAATAATTTCCTCTCTATGACGCAGAGAGGATACAAAGCTGGGCTTTCTTTTAATTTGACTTTCTTTTGCTCTTTTGACATCTTATCCTTTGTGCTATTTTGCTCGAACCCACTCTTAGTTCACGTGTTGCCACTTTTATGCCCTATTTCCTCTTACTTCATATCCTACAATTACGAATCATATCAGTCAATCATAATGAAATAACATGACTTAAACTCTATAAATAACTCAAGAAATTGTCCTCAAACATAGCTTAAGTAAGGGTGTTATTTGGTTCCTAGGCATATAAATACTCTCAAGATCACATGGCTCCGAAAGAGTTACAGGAATTGAAAAATCAGTTACAGGACTTGTTGAGTAAGGGTTTCATTCACCCCAGTATTTTTCTATGTGGTGCTCTTGTTTTGTCTATGAGGAAGAAAGATGGAACCATGAGAATGTGTATTGATTATCGACTGTCGAATAAAGTAACAGTGAAGAACAAGTATTCTCTTCCTCATATTGATGACTTATTTGATTAATTTCAGGGGAATTTTTGTTTTCTAAGATTGATTTGAGGTCCGGCTATCATCAGTCTAACATTAGGGCATCAAATATCCCTTATACAGCTTTCCAGACTTGATATGGGAACTATAAGTTTCTTGTGATGTCTTTCGGTTTGACCGACGCTCCTGTAACATTTATGGAATTAATGAATGAGGTGTTTCGACATTATTTTGATTTTTTGTGATAGTCTTCATTGATGTCATCTTGGTGTATTCCAAGATTGAGGAAGACAATGGTCGACACTTGAGGATTTTTCTCCAAATATTGAGGGATGAGAAATCGTATGTCAAGTTGTGCGAGTTTTGACTTGATTTTTGTTGCATTTCTAGGATACGTGGTATCCAAGGAGGGTATTCGAGTGGATCAATCCAAGATTGAGGCAGTTAATGGTTAGACTAGACCTACTTCAGTTACTGAGATTCAGAGTTCTGTGGGCCTGACAGATTATTGTAGGTGGTTTGTTCGGAGTTTCTCCACTATTGCATCTGCTTTGACCAGATTGAATCGATAGAGCGTGAGCTTCCAATGGTCTGATGAGTATGAGGAGAGCTTCAAAATCTCAAGACCTTATTGATTTCGACTCCTGTGTTGACTTTGCCCGAGGAGGGCGTGGACTTCACTATTTATTGTGATGCTTCTGGAGTCGGGTTTGGTGGTTTTTTAATGAAGAAGGGAAGGTGGTCATCTATACTTCTTGACAGTTGAAGACCTATTAGAACAACTACCCTACTCATGATTTGGAGTTGACAGCTATAGTATTTGTGTTGATTCTATGGTGGCCTTTTCTATATTGGGTACGGTGTGAGGTCTTCACTAACCATCATAGTTTTCATTACCTTTTCAGCCAGAGGGATCTGAACTTAAGGCAGCACAGATGACTTGAGTTAGTAAAGGACTATGATATCACCATATTGTATCACCCGGGGAAGGCTAACATGGCGGCCGATGCTTTGATGGATTCAATTATTCCACTTGATTTATCTCAATGAATAATAAAGGGAATTAATGAAAAAGGCAACATGTCAAATTTGTGCTTTATGAATTTCCTTATTGTGGACCCTAATTTGTGGATCGATTAAATTCTTTGATGGCATTATTGTAGACTTAAATTGCACGAGTTGTTGTCTCTTTCTTATGGTGTGGAATTATTTATTTGCATTGATTTATGTGCACTGTGATGAGGCATATGATGATTATGTCGAAGGAAAATGATTTTGGCAACTGATATTATATAAAGCCAAAGGGAAATGATTTTGGCTAGTGATATTATGTCGGAGGAAAATGATTCCAACAAGTGATATTATATAAAGCCGAAGGAAAATGACTCTGGCTAGTAATATTTTGCTGAAGGAAAATGGTTCTTGAAAGTGATACTATATAAAGCCGATGGGAAATGGTTTCGGCTAGTGATATTGTGTTGATGGGAAATGGTTTCGGCTAGTGATATTGTGTTGATGGAAAATGGTTCTGAGAAGTGTTTGACTATTGTGATTTGATGAATTGATACTTGAGATTGATCTACTTGATACTTGTGATTGATTTACTTGATACTCATGATTGATCTACTTAATATCTGTGATTTATCTACTTAATACTTGTGATTGAGATACTTGATACTTGTTGGTTATTGAAGTGTGACTATTGGATTATGATTGTCGAGCTTTGTGAACTGTGTACTGTAAAATTGTTAAGTTGGGCTGATTTCTATGCAGGTTGTAGTTGAGGCAGTTCAATTGGTATGGAAGGAGTACTCGTATTCTAGCTAAGTTTAACCTTGTTTAGTGGGTTACTTGCTGAGTACCGTATTGTTTGGTACTCACTCCTTGCTTCTACACTTGTGTAGGTTCCGAGCCCGGACTCGTGTGATCTTTCTCCTTCCTCTTTTTTCTGAGGCTTTCAAAGGACTTTGAGAGATAGCTTCTTATCATCCCGGTGGGCCCTCTTGTTCCTTATTTTATGTTTAGTTCTATTTGAGAAATAAAAATATTGAGACTTGTATTTATCTTTCAAATTATGTATTATTCTGCCAGTGGCTTCTACACGTGACAACCAGGTTTTCGGGATAATTTAGAATGACTAAATTTTCCGTTCTTATGCTATTATTGTTTTACTTTCCACATTTCTTTCGTATTATTGGGTTTGAAGCTGACTTGTCTTGGTGGGATTAAACGAGTGTCATCATGTTATTTTTTGAGTCGTGACATAGTGAAGCTCAACAATCGGCAACACACATTGGTAATTCACAAGATATTGGTAATTTAATATGAAGTAACTTTAATATTATGTTAATACTAAAATGTTTCTCCAACACTTTTAAACACCTTAAATGATTAATTATAGTTGTAAGGAGGTTTGTTGCAACATACAATAAAATGTAAATAAATTATAATTGTCACCACCCAAACCGTCGTGATTGGCACCCAAACTAACCCTTCGGTGGGAGAACCATTACTACAGCTCAACTAAGTAATTTAACCAAAATACTAAGCATTTAAAACTACGGAAGCAGATTTAAATAACTAAATAAATAATACGGAGTTCCCATAAACTCTGGAAGTTCAACTAACATCTAATAACTAATGCGGAAATTAACCCCTAGAACCTGAAAGTCATTGTACAAAACATCTAAAGTGCAAAAAGTCTAAGAATAAGGGGTATAACCCCAACCAAACATAAAACAACCACTAAAGCAATGTCTAAGTCCGAACAGAATGGACTAAACAAACAAAATGAAGGATCCCTGGCAGCCTGAAAGAACTGGGTCACCCTTGAATCCGGTCTCGATTAGTTATCTCCTAGCTGAGGTCTGTCTGTAGCCGCCTGAAGATGCCATGTACTCAACAAAGAACGAGCAAGTGTAGTATTAGTACACAACCACGGTGTACTGGTAGGATCACGCGGTTATTTCAGTAAGCGAAACATATATAAGCAATCACAACATAATAAACACAACATGTACAGAATATACATAAACATCGGTTATCATTTCAGGATCAATGTACAATTCCACATTCTCATTAATCAGGTAAAAATGACAATTCAATGGTCCTCTCATGGAACCCATACCCAAACTATTAGTGTGCTGGATCGTGACACCCGATCCCAATTAGTGTGTTGGAATGTGACATCCGATCCAATATATGTGTCAGAACGTGACACCCGATCCAATATATGTATCGGAACGTGACACCCGATCAGATATATGTGTCAGAATGTGACATCCGATCCAATAGACACAATCACATTCATACTCATAATGTACATACTCATAATCATATAATCAAGTGTTGATTTATGGCATACAATGGTTCATTCATACTCATTTCATTAGGTTTGATCAATAAAGCATCATTCACATACATGCATGCATTACAATGAAGCAATTACCAACATATATTACCCAAACATGAAATCAAATCATCACTTACCTCGAAACCAAGCTTGAATCCCCCTAAGGCACTTGAATCTTCCCTTTCCGGATTCTTTCCACTTGTTCGTGGTCTAAAAACAACAATTTAATACAAGGATCAATAAACGAGGCCTAATTACCCAGATTACAATCAACATTATCAACCCTAGGCAAAAACCCAAGATCCCAATACCTAATTTAAGGCTTTTCCACCATTAATTTAGGTCAAAATCTTCCCCCACTAATGATTACCTAATAATCTAAGTTCTACGGATCAAAAAATGGATTAGGGGAGTAAAAACCTTACCTTTAATGCTAGAAGAGGTGGAAAACCTTCAAGAAATATCCCTGGATCGTTTCTTAGCTCTCAAGAATGAATGTTGCAGAATAATAACATTTTTGGGGCTTAATCCCGACTTAAGTCATGACTGGGCCGCTACGGTGGACCCCATCCCGCCACAGTGGCCCCGCCCTGGCAGGATAAATCCCACGCTGGCGGCTTGCGCGGAAACAGAACGTCGAAATTAGAGTTTCAATCTCCCATTTCACAACACACCTTCAAAAAACTACCCTTTCAAGCCAAGATCATTTTCGAGAGTTCTACTCGCCCGAATTTGATTCTGTAAAGCCGTACATGATCCTTAATGTCTTGGCTATCCACTTAGTGATCCAATTCATAATTAAACCCCCCGTTTATTACCAGATTTCCCTAGACCTCACCTGACTCAGATTTCGATCAAGTCTGTCCTAGGCTAGAAATTTCCAAGTCACTACTTAAAAGTTTTCTGGCCCAAATTCTTTCCCCATTGGCTTTTTCATAACGACGGAAACAGGTCGTTACAATAGATATCAATTTACCCATCACTCATCCCCGAGTGATCAACTAGGAAAGACTTGGCTAAAGTAAGGGTAGAGTAGAACCTGAATCGTTGAACAACTGGGGATACTTATCTCGCATGTCCTTCTCGGTTTCCCAAGTAGCTTCCTCAACCAGACGATGCTTCCATTGAACTTTCACCTACTTTATCTCATTGGTCCTCAGCTTTTGGATGTCGCGATCAAGAATCGTCACGGTTCCTCCTTATACTGAAGGTCTTTAATTAACAAAACTGAGTCCCATTTTATAATGTAATCCCTATCCCCATGATACTTCTTCAACATGGACACATGAAATACTGGATAAACTGCGGATAAGTTTGGAGGTAAAGCCAATCTATAAGCCACTGGCCCTACACAGTCAAGAACTTCAAAGGGTCCAATATAACGAGGATTAAGCTTGCCCATCTTACCGAATCTTATCACCCCCTTCATGGGTGACACTTTAAGAAGAACTTTCTCACCAGTCTGAAATGCCATGTCTCTTACCTTATGGTCTGCATACTTTTTCTGTCGACTTGGGCTGCTAGGAGCTTAGCTTGGATGTTTCTTACCTTATCCTGAGCATCCTTCACCAAGTCAACCCCCAAAGGTTTCACATCTCCAGCCTCAAATCATCCTATGGGTGATCTACATCCCCTCCCATAAAGTGCCTCAAATGGTGTCATATCAATGCTGCAGTGGTAATTGTTATTATAGGAGAACTCACACAAGGGTAGGAACCACACATGTCCTCTAGCACTTGAATAGTCCTCTCTGACTGCCCGTCCGTTTGCGGATGGAAGGCGGAGCTAAAGGTGAGTTAAGTGCCCAACTCATCATGCAATTTCCTCCAAAACTTGGATGTGAACTGCATACCATGGTATGAGATGATAGAAAGGGGCACCCCGTGCAGCCTCACTATCTCTTTCACATAAACCTTAGCCAACTGCTGAGCATTATAGTCTATTCTGACTGAAATAAAATGGGCTGACTTAGTCAATCTGTCAACCACTACCCAAATAGAATCAAACTTCCCCAAAGTCTTGGGGAGACCAACCACAAAATCCATAGCTATCATTTCCCACTTCCATTCCGGAATTGGCATTCTCTGAAGCAAACCTGTCGGCCTTTGATGCTCATATTTTACTTGCTGACAGTTTTGGCACTTAGCCACAAACTCAGTTATGTCTTTCTTCACAAAATCTGTCACCTCATTAAAACTTTTTCCTGCAGAAGTCATGTGAACAGACAATACATGTAACTCAGAGTTCAGTCCCTTGACGAATAGACGAATCCTCTCCTCCTCGGTAGTCATCAATTGCGTAGCATATCTAGACAAAGCATGAAACTTAGCCTCATAAGCAGCTACAGTCATACCACCCTGCTCCAAAGCCATGAACTCATCCTTCTTACGATCTCTCAAAGTCTGGGGCACATACTTTTCCAGAAACAGAGCATGAAACTGTGTCCAATTGAGTGGGGGTAAAACTGACGATCTGCATTCCACATAGGCCCTCCACCAATGCTTAGCCTCACCCTGAAGCTGGAAGGTCACGAACTCTACCCAATGCTGGTGTACAATACCTAAATTGTGCAGCCTCTCATAACAATCCAAGATGAATTCATAGGCGTCCTCGCTTTCAGAACCATGGAACACAGGCGGCTTCAACTTCAGAAACTTAGTCAACATCTCATGCTCATTACCAGTCATCACCGGACCCAACAAAGGAAGAAAAAAGGCATCAATGCCTAATGCTCCATCTCCCCTAGGACTAGTAACAGTAACGGGGTGGTTGATCGGAGTTTGAGTAGTTTGCACCACTGAAGGATTGCAAGACCAACTAATCTTTTTAAAAAAGACATGATCTGCTGAGCTAACACTAGGTCTAAGGGAGGAACGCCGGTATTCCTAGCCGGTGCATCCTCTTCCTGTCCAACATCCTCCTCATCCTTGATTTCCACATTCTTTTCTACCTCTTCGTGATGTGCGGGAGGAACCTCATCTCTGGGAGCATTCTCAACTGGAGCTCCACCCCTAGCGGGTGCTATCGTTCCTCGGCCTCTGCCACTTGCTCTTCCTCTACCCCTGCCTCAACTGTGGACTCTTGCTGCGGATTCCTCAGCTGGCTCATTGACGAGAGCTACAGGCATAACGCCGTTGAAGCGAGTGTTAACCATTTGCGGACAGAAGAAGGAAGAAGATTAGATACCAATTTGGATCGCCAGATACCAATTGGAATCAAGTCATAGCACGAAAGGAGACAAGAGAAAACAGAGAGATTTTCCTAAAGTCCTGTAGCCACTCAAAGAAAAGTACAGACGTCTCTGTACCGTTCTGAAAGACTCTACTAGACTCGTTTTGGTACAACGAGATCAACGAAACTAGGGCTCTAAAGCATTTAAAACTACAGAAGCAGGTTCAAATAACTAAATAAATAATAGAGAGTTCCCATAAACTCCGGAAGTTCAACTAACATCTAACATCTAATACGGAAATTAATCCCTAGAACCTGAAAGTCATTGTACCAAAACATCTAAAGTGAAACAAGTCTAAGAAGAAGAGTACAACCCCAACCAAACATAAAACAACTACTAAAGCAGTGTCTAAGTCCGAACAGAATGGACTAAATAAATAAACAAAGGATCCCTGGCAGCCTGAAAGAACTGGCTCACCCTTGAATCCGGTCTCGATCAGTTATCTCCTAGCTGAGGTCTGTCCGTAGCCACCTGAAGATGTCATGTACTCAACAAAGAATGAGCAAGTGTAGTATCAGTACATAACCACAGTGTAATGGTAGGATCATGCGGCTATTTCAGTAAGCGAAACATATATAAGCAGTCACAACATAATAAACACAACATGTACAGAATATACATAAACATCGGTTATCATTTCAGGAGCAATGTACAATTCCACATTCTCATTAATCAGGTAAACATGACAATTCAGTGGTCCTCTCATGGAACCCATACCGAAACTGTTAGTGTGCCGAATCATGACACCTGATCCCAATTAGTGTGTTGGAACGTGACACCTGATCCAATATATGTGTCGGAATAAGACGTCCGATCCAATTAATATGTCAGAACGTAACACCTGATCCAATATATGTGTCGGAACGTGACATCCGATCCAATCAACACAACCACAATCACATTCACACTCATAATGTACATACCCATAATCATACAATAAAGTGTTGATTCATGGCATACAATGGTTCATTCATACTCATTTCATTAGGTTTGATCAATAGTGCCTCATTCATATGCATGCATTACAATGAAGCAATTACCAACATATATTACCCAAACATGAAATCAAATCATCACCTACCTCGAAACCAAGCTTGAATCCCCCTAAAGCACTTGAATCTTCCCTTTCCAGATTTTTTCCACTTGTTCATGGTCTAAAAATAATAATTTAATACAAGGATCAATAAACGAGGCCTTATTACTTGGATTACAATCAAAATTATCAACCCTAGGCAAAAACTCAAGATCCCAATACCCAATTTAGGGCTTTTACACCATTAACTTCAGGTCAAAACCTTCCCCCCACTAATGATTACCCAAGAATCTAAGTTCTACGGATCGAAAAATATATTAGGGGAGTAAAAACCTTACCTTTAGTGCTAGAAGAGGTGGAAAACCTTCAAGAAATATTCCTGGGTCATTTCTTAGCTCTCAAGAACGAATGTTGCAGAATAATAACATTTTTGGAGTTTAATCCCGACTTAAGTCGCGACTGGGCCGCTACGGTGGACCCCATCCCACCACAGCGTCCCCGCCCTGGTGGGATAAATCCCGTCCTGGCGGCTTGAGCGGAGACAGAACGTCGGAATTAGAGTTTCAAACCCCCATTTCACAACACACCTTCAACCCTTGACCTTCAAAAAACTACCCTTTCACGTCAAGATCAGTTTCAGGAGTTCTACTCGCCCGAATTCAATTCCGTAAAGCCATACAAGCTCCTTATGTCTTGGTTATCTACTCATGTGATCAAATTCATAATTAAACCCCCCGTTTATTACTAGATTTTCCTAGATCTCATCTGACTCAGATTTCGTCCAAGTCTGGCCAAGGCTAGAAATTTCCAAGTCACTACTCAAAAAAAAATTGGCCCAAATTCTTTCCCCGTTGGCTTTTTCATAACGACGGGAACAGGTCGTTACAATAATGCAATTTCAAGAACTACTGTAGTGAAAATTGAGAATTTCATTGATTAAAGATAGACACTAGACCCGATTGACAACCCCCCTGACATAATTAACTCCCGACTTCGACATCCATTGAAGGCGGGTAATGTAATGTTGTAATCACCATGTGTAGTAAGCATGTATGTTGTTCTCATCTTCTCACGCTAAACTGCTTGCGATGTGAGCTGATAGACGAGTTTAAAATATATATTTTTTCTTGTGCACGTTATGGGCCTCGCTATCTACATGACTTCATTGTTCCGCAGAGTTTTGTCCTTCGCATAGGACGCTCATGAGCTTGGAATGCGTCCAACTTGACAAAATTAAAATGCTAGCAAAATCACCCAACTTAATTAATTTACCGAAAACATACACCCAATATACCAAAATATACACCAAATAATTAAGCATTTAAGATATCTAAAATATATGTGGATGATTGAATGAATCAATTTAGATCATACATATTTAATTTTTTTAAGCAAATTATCCACTAAAGTTTGTAACCGATGGTGAATATGTTGCAACAGATGTTGAATATGCTTGATTTAATAGATATATAATGTGTGAGTAACATATTATATATAATAATTTGAATTGCTTACACGGTTATCATCAGGTTGCAAATTAGCTAATAAATTAACAAAATATTTGAAACGGATACAAAATCTATTGTAACAGATGATTAATTGTAAGTCTTAGTGGATAGTTGTCATATATCCTTAAATATCTTGAATGATTAATTATAGTTGTAAAGAAGGGACTGTTGCAATAGATATATAATATGTGAATAACCTACAACAAAATGTTATATCATAAAGAAAATGGATATAAAGTTAATTTATAACAATTTGTGATACTAATCAAATCTAAATTGACTGTGAATGATAATTTAGCATACACAACAAATATATTATATATCAATAACACACTATTATAAAACGAATTTAACAATTTAGCCAAAATAAAATAAAAATTGAGAGCATGAAAATTGGATATCATGACTAGTTCAACGGTCCGTCGTTAACCCATGTAAGATTGTTCTACGAATTGTAATACTAGTCGTAGTTTGCTCAGTAAATACAACCCGAATAGTCAAATTTCAGCAAAACATAATAATTTAGCAAATCTTTTTGTTTGAATATAAAAAATGGCAATCCAAATTAAATAATATTTTCTTATTTCTCCTTTTAATATACTACTCAAAATTAATATTGGTGACATCTTTGACCAACCAAAGTTAAATGCCACTTAAAATTTTGATTAAGTTAATTGTGGAATGAAATAATATTTTTGATACTATTGGTTAAATTTTTTTCAAAATACAAAACAAGAAAAAAAAATACATTTAATTCAAAACTCTTCATATTAATCTCTCAAAAGCAAAATCCCATTTAATTCAAAACTATCAAAAGTTGTCATCTCAATACAACAGACCCACGCGACTTCAATCTCGACACTTCAACTTCTGATGACGTTTCTTTCTTCATTTCTAACTGGCGATCTCTCTCTCTCTCTCTTCTCAGATAATGCTTGGTTTTAAAATTTTCCTTCTTTTTTTTGTTGTTGTTCTTGAATCTGTTGGACAAAATCAAACGACTATTGAGATTATAACATAAATTATATTTTGTCATTTCAACAATGGTGTAGTGAAATATGAATTGCATTAAAAAATTAGGTTTTTAAAAATAATGCTTTTAATCAAATATGTATGATCAAAATTGTTTCATTCAATCATTCATATATCCGAATTCCTTTTATAAAGTCGAAGGACTTCAAATTATTTTATTAAAAAAGTAAATCGTTGTGACTCACTAGAGGCATAATTAAACAACAAAATATTAATTACATAGATCAACATAAAGTCATTAATTGAATATTCTAAAAATAATCATCATTCAAACGAAATGCAAAGAAAGTTGCGAATTTTAATTTTTATTTTATTCGATGTCTCTAAGTAATGTACACATTATTATTAAGCATACAAAGTGAAAAAGTAACTTAATTCATTAAAACTAAATCTCATCCGAATATCAATTAATTACATAGCGTAGAATATCAAGTTTAATATTTTAATCAAGAATAAGATAAAAAAAATTGGACCTTTAAGTATGTTGGACATGTTATACCAATTTTAATCTAAATTTAATGATATAAAATTCTGAATCTATTTCATAATATAATGTAAAAATTAAACACACATAAATTTGAGCAACTTTATAACGTTGGATTCACATCTTATATATTAATAAAATCAAACCATACAATGAAGATAAAGTGTTACCTTTTGTGAAAATTAATTCACCAGAAGAAAGGACCACGAACTCAGAACCTAAGAAAGAAAACCTCGAACTCAGAACCTAAGAAAGCAAACCTCGAACTCAGCTTTTATCGTGTTGTGTTTTTCTTTTCTTTTTATTTTGGTGTCGTATATTTTAGTAGTGTAGATGAAAAAAATTGGATTGATTTTTTTGGTGCTGTTGTTGTTTGAAGGAATGAAAAAATGTTTTGTTTTTTTGTTCTTTTTCTTTCTGTACGTATGTTGATGGATTTGTGAATGGAGGGAGTCTTTTTCCTTCTTTTTTTTGTGAGTGGTGTTGCTGATGGTATAGTAGTATATGGGTGTATATGTGTAGGGGGTGTGTGTGTGTCGTGTGTGTTATGTGAGAGTGTGTAAGGTGAGTATTGTGGGGTAGTGTGGATGGGTAGTTCAGGTTAGTGCTTTAGGTAGTTTAGGTCTTTTATTTATTATTATTATTATTATATTTTATTTTATCTTTTTTGGTTTTTGTTTTTGAAAGATAACAATATAAATAATTATAAATATAGTAATTAATTATTTTATGCTAATAAAATATAGAAAAATTAAATGGCTAACTCAAAAATAAAATGCAACTAATAGATATACTAAAATCATTAGTTTATTTCAAATTTAAATTAAAAGAAGACATATTTTTTGTAAATTTTCTTTTCTTAGAAAAATAAAACTTATCTTAAAATGTGACTCTAATTTTGTAGTTTTCAAATATTTTAAAATAAACTTACTAAACTGAGATAAAGATCAAAATATTTAATTTAGATTTTGAAATGGTGTAAAATTTTATATTCGGTCAAAAATTACGTGTATCAAGATAAATGTGATCCATAACGTCAGTATAATGCATTGTCATAGATGGAACATCTTTAGGTGTTAAATAATTCGATAATTTAGAATAATATTCCTAATTCTTGGTTGCAGGTGCAGGAGAGTGTCTTTCCTTTCATCTAAATTGTGTCAAGCATCTTTCCTCTATAATCTTTATCCGGGTGAATCATATTTTGTCTCGTGTCCCATATTTACAATATCTAGAAATTAAGATTCTTATTTACTTATTTGCTTTTTTTCTTTAATTTTATTTAGTGGCTTCCTTATAGCTCAAATTCTCTTTAATCTTTGGTGTTTTTGTTTTTCTTTCTTAGGAAGATAATAGTGGTGTACCTCTTGATATGTAGTATCTTAAAGGCTCGCAAATGTAATATTTTATCAACTCACTAAAATTGTGCTACGGAACAATTGTAGGGAACATCCTCATCTACTACTGATGAAGCTTCTCTTGGCGAAGTCTCCCTTACTTTTGAGAATCACAATCAAGGCATCAAATTCTGAAGATTCTAGGAGCATGAAATCACTATTTTATCAGTGAAAGTTTCAGTGTGCATCACCTAATGCAAATCAAGGCTTCAAGCAACGAGACCGCTCAAATCACTCTTCAAAACCAATCAAAAAAGTGAGCGGTCGTTGTCAATAAAATACCCAATTAAGAGTCGGAGTGGAATCCCACAAGGAACAATATAACGGTAATTGAAAAGATAAAGGTTAACTAGATACTAATTTGAATCTAAACAAGTAATGCACAAAATTATCAAATAAAAGGTAATTTTTCTACTTAAACTACAAACGGGGGCCAAGACGATATAAAGCAAGGGATGTAGAAGAATTGAAAAAATTCAAGGTTTTAATCAACACTCAATGATCCATTGCAATTCAAACCAAGATCATTCAATAATAGATAGGATAGATCATCTTAATTCAACCCTCATCTCCTTTCAGTCTCAAAGGGTTATATCGCATATCTCTTTCAGTCTCAATCGCGTCAATACAAAACAACCTACTACCTTAACTTAGACCTCTCTTTCGAGCAAGCCTTGCACTCAACGATGAAACCCTAAACTATCTCTTTTCGGTCTCAAGTTCAAAATTCAAAGCTAAAATACAATTATCAATCTAATTCTCCACATGAATTCTATTTTAAAGCAACGCACGAAGATCAGAAGTTAGGATTGAGTGTGCACCCTCAACCCATAAATTCAAACATGAAAACTAAATTAAACCCATGTCATGAAATCAAACATGGAAACAAGGAATTTCCAAAGCAATAAAGCAATCAATCAAATATCCAAATAGCTTTGTCTATTTCTAGCACAAAAGCCCCAAATTCCTACAAGAAATTACATCCACATTTCTAGCAATTAAGAACAAGGAAATGAAGAAAGGTAAAAGAGATTTACTAAAATTAAAACACAATCTTCAATTCCACAAATGTAATGTGAGGCAACTTATCTTCAATGTCTGAACCCCAAGATCAAGAACAATGTAAGATCTACTTTTTGATGAGTTTTTATCTCTACAATATTTTCTCTCTAACAATTCTTGGATGATCAATAATCT